>JAYKAV010002910.1:160831-305910 GCA_035582835.1 Phoebastria nigripes | reverse complement strand
AAGTGCAGGACCCAGCACTTGGCCTTGTTGAACCTCATGCAGTTGGCCTCAGCCCATCGATCCAGCCTGTCCAGGTCCCTCTGTAGAGCCTTCCTACCCTCGAACAGATCGACACTCCCACCCAAATTGGGCGGCAGGCCACCACTTTCTTTCATCAGTCTGTTACTATTCACAGGACTTGTGGCAGTGTCACAGCTTAGCCCACAGTCAACATGAATGCAAGGGAGAGGAAATGAGACTCTAAAGCAAAATTTGACATGGTAATTCTTAAGTATTTTCATTGGAAACCAACCATTGAAGGTGCTTTATCACCTTTGCATTTCCTGAAAATTATTTGAGACTTGCTAGTTTTCAGACTTATTTGTAACAGGCAACTTACATTGTGTAGAAGAGCACTGTAAAAGTGTAACTTGTGCTAGTTATTTTTCTTTTGCAGAACAGCCCACTGCAATATCTTACTATTTTATGATCAACAACTGTTAAGAATTATAATGTCTCTAAACAAAGCAGTGTCTCTACTGTTTTATTAGTGCCCTCATCTTTGTGTGGGTACAAATTTTCTAATTAGTCTTTGATTCTTAGTCAGATCTCAGACAGATATCAACTGATAGAGGCACTCTAATTTCAATTATGTTAAATTTCACTGAATTTATATCAGCTGTTGTCAGCTGAATTTATATCAGCTTCTGGTCTTGCATAATCTCTGTTGTGTGAATGATGAAAAAAGCTCAGGTAGCCACATTTTCTTTCTAACAAAGGCCATTCGGAACAAGCACGATAGCTCATAGATTAAAACAAGAAAAATACAGAATTTAAAGCTGAGCTGAGCACAGTTTATAGTATTAAGCTGATTTTTATGAATCCTAAGGTAGACCTACACAAAAATTCCAGTAACAGTGTATATTAAGTTCAATTTCCTAACTTAAAGAGAGTAAAAAAAATTTACCTTCCCTCTGTTTTTTGTGTGACAAAAAATTCTATTTTGTTATGCTTAAGCAAAGGATCCCAAGTGATTACTTTACAAAATATTGTTGAAAACTTCAGATGCTTCTTTTTCTATGGTCAGTATTGGAAGGAGGTCACCATACGAATTCTGCAGGGCTCTGTGCAAGGACCTCTGCTGTTCAATATATTTGTAAACGACCTGGGAAAGGTGAGTGAGAAAGTTTGTTGATGACAAAATATTCCAGAGTAGAAAAGATAAGAGCCAACAGTGAGGAATGGCAGAAAGATCTTATCAGAATTAGTAAATAGGCAGTAAATTAAGGAATGAAATTCTGCGGTAGTAACTGTAATGTGAAACACATKGGGAAAAAATAAATCCCAGCTTCATGTAGAAATAGGATTGAGATTTTAGGGTTATGATAGTTCCATGCAAGCATCAGTTCAGTGCTCATTAGTGATCAAAACCAAAATGTTATGAATTAGTACAGAAAAAAGAGTGAAAAAATAATAGAAGGCCATTTGCCACCATACAAAACCGTGGTTCTGCCACATCTTGAACACTGAGTACCATTCTGGTCTCCTCGTCTTAAAGATAGAACTGGGAGTAGAACTGAGGAGGCTTCAGAGAAGGGCAAAAAGGAAATTCAAAAGTATAGGTACAGAATGGCTTCCATACAAGGGATTATTCGTGTGACCCAGGGGGCTGGTACTCAAAGCTGGAAAAGTGATCAATATTTGTTTACTACTGTGAATAGATATAGCTGAGGCATGTACTGGTGGGCTAGAAGTAGGCTTCTTTATGTAGCTAGAAATCATCAGATTTTCCACTCACTGATATTTGTAGAAAAAATACATAAAGTGTAGCAGCAAAGAAAAGTAAGGAGGGACTTGGGAAATTTGGATAGAGACTGAATTTTCTATCTGGAGAATGAGGGGTTGTCCAAAGAAGGCGGCAGGAGCCAGGTTCAAAACAAACAGTAAAAGGGAATAGAGCTGTGGAACTCATTGCTGCAGGATGTTATGGAGATTAAAAGTTTACAAAGGATCAGAGTGGACAAATGCACAGAAGAGCAGTCTACTGAGAGTTACTGAAGCGGAAAACAGAAACAATATCTAGCAGAGGAAACTAGAAATATTTGACATCTGTGAAGAAATTAGGGGACTATCATATGCTTGTCATGTTCTTGCTCTTCTCCAGGCATGTCTTATAGCTGCTGTTGGAGACAGGATGTTTTTCTAAATGAGTCTTTGGTTTGATCCTGAATAACCACTTTCGTGTTCTCATTTGACACAGTAGATCAGGATTTACCGTTCCATTTGCCAGATTCACCTGAGTTTGCATTTTTTGACCGACCAATCCACATCCTTAGTTTTTTCATGTCATGTAGAAAAAAGACTTGTAAGTTAAAACCCGAGAGGTCTGTTTCTGAGAAATATTAATGTGTGTGGTTTTCTGTGTTTGTCCTCCTTTTCCGAAGTGTCAGTTTGTTACAGGTACAAGCCCTTCACTGTGTTTTACTCCCTCCTGTTATAATCATATCTCCATTAACTTTCATTCTCAGTTTCTTTGTTTATGGTCAAATTTCTGTAGAATATTGGCTTTGACTTGTCTGGAAATTATTCACTGAATAAAATATTTCCATGCCACTAGTAACTTTGTACCGTGTGTAGACAGGTATAGGAAGAAAAATTGATCAAAGTAGAACAGTAAACTAGGTCCAGATTTTCCTCTACCCATTGCATAAACAGGATTAATATGAGGAAACTGGATCCAGCTAAAATTTTCTGAGTGCTGTCCTGCCTTGATAATGGTCCAGCTTCTATGTCCGTCAGTACTCTCCTACCCATGCTGTATCTGAGGTATCTGACCAAGGAAAGAAAATTTTGAATTCTTTTATACAGACCATATGCAAACACAGTGCTGTCAAATTCTTACAGTGCTATGCCAGCAAAAACAATCTTGGTTTTGATTAGTTATTTACCTGAAGAGAGAGATTTTCTACCTTGAGTATTAGATTGTTTGTTTACATTTTCATTTGCCCTCAAGTAGTCATACATTCAGAGGAATAAATACATAATTTCTAAACCAATATTGTAATTATAGGTAATGAACTGTAATAGAGCTAGAATAAAAGGAAAAGAGTGAGAAATCAAGAGGCATTCTGTACCTCTTTGAATGACAATTTTTTAAAATCTCAAATTGATCAGTCCTAAATTAATGTTAATATAACTATGGTTGATTTTACACTGAGAAGAGGGCCTAAATCACCGCTTGAGGACTTCACGGCTTCCTGAGATCCCTTTCCAACTTTGTTTTCTCTGCCTCAAATATTCAGGTTTGACCTGACAAAGCATTCAGGGCTCAGTGTCTTGAAAGAGAACTCCAAAATTTCTGAGACAAATAAACTGCCTATCCTTTAGGAAGTCCTAAATGAACTACACATATTCATTAAAATACATCTAATGATGTTAAACATCATCATAAAAAAYTCTTCACCCTCGAAAAGGAGGATACAGAATGAATGGAGTATTCTATTTTAGTGGAGTAAAAACTGAATTACAGATCAATTCCTGTGTCTTTTTAAATGACACTTTGGGATATTGTGCCCAGTGAAACCACTGTCTTTGCTCCTTCCTAGAAGCAGAAGAAATGGAATAACAATTTGTCATTATCTGTTGGAAATGAATTACCAGACAGTCAGCTCCTTGTACCTTTTTGATATCAGTAACTTTACTAGGTAGTGGAAATTCGTACTTTCCATTAAAAGTACAAGACCAGAACAAAAAGGTCAGTCTGCCGTGCTTACTGAGTGCTTTTCCACTGACATTTGTAGCATTGGATAAGCATTTCTAAATCTTTTTGCTCCTTACTATTGTTCTATATGGACACTGCTGACATCATAATAATTCAAAACCACTTCTAGCTACGCAGTCACAGAGGAAATCCCCCCCTCAGCCCTTTTGCAACATTGATATATTGCACTGTAGTGGTGTTGTGGGTTAACCCCGGYGGGCAGCTCAGCACCACACAGCTGCTTGCTCACTTCTCCCCCTTCCCCAGTGGGACAGGGGAAGAGGAAAGGATGAATAAAAGCAAGAAAATTTGGGGGTCAAATAAAAAAAAGTTTAACAAGTGAAGGATAAGAGGAAGAAGAGAGAAGAAAACAAAACAAAACAAGTGATGCAAAGGCAACACTCATCACCTCCCATGGGTAGAGCGATGCCCAGACAGTTCCTGAGCAAAAGATGGCTAACCCCCGCTAAAACCCTCTCTTTTCCTTTTAATTGCTAAGCATGATGTTATATGGTAAGGAATATCTCTTTGGTTAGTTCAGGTCATCTACTCAGTTGTGTCCCCTCAACCTATTGTGCACCCCCCAATCTATTCGCTTGAAGGGCCGAGGGAGAAACAGAGAAGGCCTTGATGCTGTGCAAACACTGTTCAGCAAGAGCTAGAACATTAGTGTGTTACCAGGGTTTGGGTCAAAAATCTAAACCACGGCACCATATGAGCTGCTCTGAAGAAAATTAACTCTATCCTAGCTAGGCCCAGTACAAGTGGGCCAAACTTTTCAATGTTTCATCTAGGAGTGACACTTGGCTGTGGAAAAGAAGGCAACTCTGCTTGTAGTGAACTAATTGATAAGGTAGAGTATGCAAGTTTCTGAATCATATGTAAATATACTCAAGGAAGAGGACAAAAAAGCCACCACAGAGTTTGGGCTGCTCAGTGTTTTAGCTCTCCATTAGCCATTTGAAATTGGTTCTTTTTTCATGCACCGCTAAAATATGTCTCTGTTTCAGTAAGCTAGTTTTCACACTACTAAGTGCAAAATCTCATGGATTTGCATGATCTTTCCTGTATTATTGCAGCCTTGTGGTTGGAAAGAAGCGAGATGGAAGAAAATTGTGGATTAGTTCATGTGAAAATAACTGCTGCATTTGCAGAAATTCTATTACATAGTAATGCTCTGTATTATTGGGTGTGTGAGTCCCTGAGGATACATATAGCTACTTTCTATAGCACATAGTATACTAACAGTATATGAAAAAGCAGTTGGTTGGAAAATGTTAGTGAAGAACAATGAATTCTAGAGCTTTTTTATTAACCATTGTGGGCTGTTCTTTCTAGTGCTTACACAGGCACTTGGCTAGGGAGGGCAGGTTCAGGCCTTTAATCATGAATGCAGCCAGCTACCCACACTGAAAATCACCAACAGAGGTCTCTGGGCTAACTGCATGACCAGAAGTCTTTCAGGTATTACAAAATCGATGACAGTAACAATCAATTGCATTTGTTAGATCGGGTATGAAGCAGTATAGCATGCATGGAATCTGAATCATCCATTTCCATGAAATATACTGGCTTTCAAAAAAACATATGTATTGGAACAGTCAGCAACTATTTCAGAAAATACCCGCTTCCTTTCCTCGGTGTTCAGTTTTATAAATCTGAAAAAAAGAGACCTTCCCTTTAAAAGGTTTTTATAACGTTACGTCTTGTTACATGGAACTTGAAGTGTAATCTTACGAAATGTAAATCATTGGATGCAGAAGGGAAAACAAAGGAAAAACAAACTGTGAGCAAAGAAAAATATAGTGGTAAGCAATCTGTATCCTACCTACAGATTGCAGGTATACTAGCTCTGCTAGCTAACTGCTTAGATTCATAGCAGGTTGACAGATTCATGCTAGACAGGCACATTTTTCCTTTTAACCACATTTCTCTTCTTATTTTGCACTCCTTCCCCATATGCCACAGCAAAATTATATTCTGAGTCTCTTTCTCTCTCCCTGTGACATCTTCATTGCTGCTTCATTAACCAGTGCACCATCAGTGCATTTCATTACAGCTTCTCTCCTGGCTCACTGTGTTGATGCTAAGATGCAGCTACAAACTGGCTATCAAAATGCTAGTCTGTGTTTTAATCCTTCCTTCCATTCAGAAAAGGAGGAAGTAATGTCTTTGGCACAATCCTAAATAAAACCCATATTTTATCTATTACCCTTACTGGCCCACCAACCTGGAATGCACTGGGGAGGTATAGTGTGGGATGAGACAGATTTATTTACCTGTTTGTTTACTGTAAAAGGCTGGGGGCATACCTCCTATGTGATCAGTGTATTAAGACAATTTAGACTGATTTTACGTACGTGCCTTCAGCTGACCTTGAAAAAGTACTGAAGTTAATGAAAGCATGCTTCAATTCCATGATTGTTAGGAAATGAAAAGGCCATGCTGTGATAGATATCCTCTGTGACATATACCTCCAGTTGTACCAGTAGGGAGGGGCCATGATTTAAATACTAGCTGGTTTCCAACGGGTTTCCTGGGTTGGGAATACACTCACTTCATTTTTAAGTGAAGAGAAAGATATAACTGCAAGTATGATAGGAGCACGTAAATCAGTGCCAGAACACAGAAGAATAAAACAGGCATATTCAGAATCTCCTATGTAGCCATGAAAAGGGAAATAAGAAGCTTGATGGCCTCTTCAGAGCAGTCCAAATGTTACAAAATGTGGCAGTGTGTCTGATGCGAATTTTTAGGGGGAATGGGACTAAGGGTGTTGTCGGTCCCTTCCCATCCACCCGCTTCCCCCTGCCAATTCCAGCCCTCCCTGCTATGCTCTGTCAGAGCTTTCTACCAGTGCTGCATGTTAGACAGCTGCGAGGCTGCATCTGTTCTCTGTTTTCCACGCAATTAAGGCAAAGAGAAAAAATATAAATGAGAGAAATTGCTCTGACACTAAATTCTGTGAAAATCCATGTCTGAAGTTTATGATTTTGTAGGAACTTCGTGCAAGATTTTGTCTTTTTTAAAAATGTGATTTTGAGGGATTTTTTTATTACTTCTTTTAAATTTGTTGCCCCTGTATTTCGTGTCTTGCACAGATCACTTTTTGGTTTGGGGAGGAAGGTGTGAAAGAAGAAGTGAAGTGAGGAAGGAGAAATGTGTGTCATACTAGATATGGACAAGGCAAATCAGTAGCTAATCTGTAAAGGACTATAAGAAAAGACTGTGACTCCTCTTGCATTAATTGAGGTACAGCACACAGTATGTACAGCTGTCAAGGCAAAACTCATTAAAATTTTCATATTCTATTATTTTTATTGTAGTTGTGACTGAAGGTCCCCGTCAAGAACACAGGCCGATGTGTACTCATAAAAGGAGTAGGGAAATTATATTACTATCATTAGATTTATAATGACACGGACTCTGAGCATGGTCAGGCTGGCACCACCAAGACAGTACCCTCACAGTGGGCTCCAGGGGCAGCAAAAATAAATGAATGTGACTGATGGTGGAAGACACAGTCACTTTGCAGAGAGAACATTCAAGCAAGAGTACTTCACTGAGAAGAGAAATGGCCAGTGAAAGCCATGTACGGACTGGAGGATGACATGGCTGTGTACCTTAGTTTTTGCAGTACTTCATTACATACTCATCACTTACAGGCATCATAACAGAAGCAGCTTTCAGGCTGAAGAATGAAGTGAATGGCTGGGATTAAATCTGAAGGCCAGTGTAAAAGACTGGCAAAGGAGAATTAAGTAATAACTACTTGGAAAGAAGAGGACAATAGACGCTTCTGTTTTGTTTTACTGAGTACAGAGATATAATTTAATTTCTCAAAAAAAAAATTCCCTCTGATTTTGAAATCTGATCATTTTGGTCTCAGGTGGGAATGATGGGGTTTGTATTACGTATCTCAATATATCCTTTCTTTCTTCTTCCCTTCTTTCTTTTTCAGGTTACCTGTGCAAATTTAACAAATGGGGGAAAAACAGAACTTCTAAAATCAGGAAGCTCCAAATCCACACTAAAGCACATATGGACAGAAAGTAGCAAAGACTTGTCCATCAGCCGACTGCTGTCACAGACTTTTCGTGGAAAGGAAAATGATACAGATTTGGACCTGCGATATGATGCCCCAGAAACTTATTCTGAGCAAGATCTCTGGGACTGGCTGAGGAACTCCACAGACCTGCAAGAGCCTCGGCCCAGAGCAAAAAGACGGCCCATTGTCAAGACTGGGAAATTTAAGAAAATGTTTGGCTGGGGCGATTTTCATTCCAACATCAAGACTGTGAAGCTAAATCTGTTAATAACGGGGAAAATTGTTGACCATGGCAATGGGACATTTAGTGTTTACTTCAGGCATAACTCCACTGGTCAAGGGAATGTATCTGTGAGCCTAGTGCCCCCTACAAAAATAGTGGAATTTGACTTGGCACAACAGACAGTGATTGATGCCAAAGATTCCAAGTCCTTTAACTGTCGAATCGAGTATGAAAAGGTTGACAAGGCTACCAAGAACACACTCTGCAACTATGACCCTTCAAAAACCTGTTATCAGGAGCAGACCCAGAGCCACGTGTCATGGCTCTGCTCCAAGCCCTTTAAAGTAATCTGTATTTACATTTCCTTTTATAGTACAGATTATAAACTAGTACAGAAGGTGTGTCCTGATTACAACTACCACAGTGACACACCCTACTTCCCATCAGGGTGAGGACCAACATGTGTCTGAGACTGATGCCTGGGGAATAAAAGAGGTCGTATGACCGGGCTGTAACCTCAAGGAGGAAGGCCACATCTATTGCCTGGAATGTGTCTACCCGCTGCTGCTGATGTCAAATGGCTGCAAATATGTTAGTGGAAAACAATCTAATGTAATTTTTGCCCAGTCAGCTCCATGTATCAATCTAGTTGTAAATCACTATGGATTTGAAATAAAACCATACACATACACAGAGACACACACTCTTTTCAGCTCACGTCTGTTGAGATTCCTGTTAAGAGAGCTTTCATTGTCTCATATCTAAGGTTTCAGGATAACCTATCATCAAGCAAAATGGATTAACTAGACAGAGAATGGTTTCTAATGCAGACTGTTATGGAAATCTCTTTGAAAGTCCTTTGAGTACACGCCAATCAATAATCCCCACTCATGCATTCTACTGCTTGGAGTAGCTGTACTGGTAAATAATACTGTAGGAGTAAATACTTGTTAAAATGGGAAAAATGTGTTTCTAGAGTTCAGTATTCCTTATTGTATGAACACAGCAAAGCATTGTGACTTTTTTCCAGCATACAGTAGGCACATTCGAGGTGGTGTTAGGTGGCTCTTTTTCCATGGAGCGAGCCTGTTACTAGTAAAGATGGGCAAACATTTGGAATTTACATGTGGGCAGACATTCTGATTTCTTGTTTCTCTGACTCTTTAAACTCTGATTATTTAAACCTGGTTGAGTTTAGGCCAGCTAAGCTACTTAAAAACTCTCCAACTGATCTCTAAGAAGGAAAATGCCTGGTGGAGAACATGTAAGTTATAAGTGGCTGTCTTATCTTTATTACAAAATATTGTAACAAATTCAATATCCTAGTCTTCATTTGTATGAATGGTTTGTATTGTACATAATTTAACCGGTGTTATTTGAGTGCTTATTAATATTAACTTGTAATTGTCTCTCTGCTTGTTATTGGTTAAAAACAATCAAGGAAATGAGGAATCCATTTTATCAATGTAGCTGTAAACTCCATTAAAAGACAGAACTATGTACAAAGCATTTATTCAGCTAAAGTATTGTTGAAAGCTATACATATACAACATTACAGTCTGTCTGTATTTAGATATTTTATTTCCAGAGAAAAAAAATTAACTGTACATAAAAATAAAAAATCTTAAAGTTGAGTTTCAATATGTACTGTGTAGATAGTAGTTTAAATGGTTCTGACAAGCGGATAACATTCCAAGTCTGACATCATTTTCAATATTGTTGCTTTGCATATGTACATACACATACATATATTTATAAATCTCTCTGTGTGCATGTTTGTGCGTGTATATGTACATGTGTGTGCGTGTGTGTGCAAATACATATAGCCATATATGTAGAATATATAAAAATTTCTCGGGCCCTATTCCTAGCAAGCAGATCTCATTACTGAAGGGTCTTGCTAACTTGAGTGGAAGCCCCCACTCACGTAAGAAACTGCAGGAGCAGGGCTTTATTTGAAATGATTCATTATCGATTAGAAGTGGGGAAACATGGAGCCACTCTCTGTGTACGCAGGCCTGCCTTTGCCTTAATTCTAGCCTCCTCTGAGGCACTGATCTCTCTTTATGGAATGAAGAGATCCCTTTTTATGGTATGAGGGAATTTTCTTCCTATAAACAAAAAGCTCATAGCTTTTATATATACATATTTTTTTGTGTATAGTGGCATACTTTACCCCCAGCATCCAGATAACCAGCAACTATAACAAGTCCATGCCTAAAAGAAGGCTGCCCAAAGAAGAATTTCAACTCATATCTTTCAGAATTATCATTCCTGGCAATGCTTCCTTCCCTCTTCCACCCTCATCCCCAGGTTCTGTGCTCTTGTGTCAAAGCTGTGAATGCAGATATGGGTCAGCTTCCAAATATGCACAGCATCACAAACAGCTTCTCCAAAGTCCCAATAAACACTCCACTAACGTTTCAAGAAGTGAGAAGTTTGAAACAACTTCCAGTTGTGGACCTCTGTTGCTGAAATGTGCAGAACCTAAACGAGAATGAAACAAAGTGAATGGATAACATTATTGACAAGTAAATATTTTCCCATTGATGTATGAGTAGGAGAGGAGACTTCCATATTATTATTGCCTTGGCTCCTTCGAACAGATATGCTTGTGGGAATTTCTTCATTATGTATGACATTTCCCAGGACAACCTTGTGACCCTGGACCCTGTGTAGATTTGGAGAAAGAAATTGTCCAAGCCATCCAGTCCAGATTCTGATCTCATTCAGCAATATGCTGAGATACAATTATTTTTTTTTCTTTGACTGGAATTGTGATTATACTGGTAGTGTTTCCTCATTTGTGCTCTATGGAAAGTAACTGTTATGAATATAAATCATAAAGTAATCTGTGCTATRACCAAGAGTAAAATCTTGGCTCTATTAAAGTCAATGGGAATTTTGCTATTGAGTTCAATACAAATTTCCATTTAATAGTATGTAGAATTCCAGTGTTAAATATGATTAGCAATCTTAGCAATCTATATTACGATTGAGTATTACATGCTTTGTGTTCTCATTTATATTTCTGAAAAATGGATGTGAAATATTACTGGTATAGTTTCATTATTTTCTTTCTTTTTTAGAACTTCCCATAAATATATGAAGTATATACATTTTGTTCATGTATATATATATTTTCATCAACTTTTCAAGTAACATCAATACAAAAAGGAAGTATTCATCATGCAATAGTTTTGATCCTTTTAATTGTGGTAGTTAGTACTTTATCTGCCTCTGTCACAGTCAGTCATATTATGTTTTAGTCTTAAGCCTTTGAAGAACTTGCTATTCTTCATAAGCATTCTTGAGTTTGAACTTGGAAGAGTTCTTTTTGTGATCTGGTTCCGAAACAGTGATCTAATATCAAAATATATAACTGTGTTACCTAGGTGCTAGTTCATTACATTTCATTCAATCTCTTTGGGAAATACTTCGTGTTTGCTAACTTTGTTAAAGAATGTTTTTTGTTTTGCCATTTGAAAAAGGAATTTAATGAACATGAATGTGTTTATTCAGTTAAACAATGTATGTATGGGTATCTGGGTCTTCCACATGAACAATGCCTTAATGGAGTGCTAGGTCAGGCAAATGTTGCCTCACTATAACTCACTAATTCTAGACGTAATAAAGATGTATAATCTCTAAAGATATATTTTTAGGATTAAAGAAGGTTGAGTTATTTATTTTTAAGAAATGAAGAGACTGGTTTTGTTCACTTTTTTTAAACATTTAAAACATTCTTTGTGTCTTATTTTCACTACATAGAGAAGTCACAAATAGGGATATTTTAATGAAACCAATTATTCCTCTTGCAAAAATACATGGATCATACCCTTGAGCAAAGATCAATATATTAAACTTGCCTTGGATGGGCCAGTGATAGAACTTATGTATCAGCTTCTGTGCTTTTGAGAAAAGGAATCCAGGATATAGGAAACAGGTGGTTTTACATTACAAAAATGTATGATCAAAGTTCTAAACAGTGATGGAAAGCTGGAAGACTTTCACTTGTTTGTTTTATCAAAATACTTCAGCATGGGATAGAAAATATACTTTCTGCCCTCCTTATGAAGTCACTCATAAAGTTTTATCCCTTTCTCCCCTTTTCCCAACTTTGCATGGATAATAAGCAAACTAATAAATTCATCTTTACAAAGCCTTTGTCTTTCAAAGTTTCCCTTACTTAAAAAGTATGATGTCAGAAACTGTTGAAATTTACTGTATTTATTTACAATGAACTAAGAAATATTCAAACTCCATTTATAGAAGAGCAGAATGGAAGTCCTGTAGTGTTCTGGTGCATGTTAGCCTAGTAATACTACTCAAGGGGTTTAGTCAGAGGGCAGTTTTACTGTGATTAAATCATTACATCCTCATGCATTCTGAGTCCTATGCTGTAACTTGGAATACTGTAGGAATATCATAAACTACTCTGAAAATGATGTGTTAGAGAATTGTGGAGGAAAACAGGGATTACAAAATATCTGCTACTTTTACAGCAAAGCCAACCTAAATCTTAGGCATCTGATCTGAAGAATTATTCTTCACCAGAAGACACCGAAGCGCAGTCTCAGCATCATATGAGTCCTCCGTGTCCTTCTGTGACAGAGGTGGTCAAATTGTATCCGACTGCATCTAGAAATGGAAGAGAATCTTGTCTCTAGTGATCTGTACTTAACTGTGTGTCCAACATTGCCAGAGACCTCAAATGGCTGCATCAAGGATCTGTTGTGCTAGGAGCTGCATAATACAGAGACGTGTATACAATACCTATTCAGAAACAGTTTCGATGCCAAGAAGTCTCAATTTTCAAAACAGTGTACTGCAGAGTTCTTGTAAATCACGTGTGTATAAATTTGAAGCATATTGTTTATGAAATTAGTTTTTTTAAAAAATATGCACAGTTCTCAAAAAAGTACTATTTTTCAATACTTATATATACATCAATGAAATACAAGCACTCCTGACCCTTTGCAAAACTTCTGATTCCACTGTATCAGTCTGGAATTCATGAGAAGTGAAGTAACTGATTCATTTTGTGCATGTATTAAAATATAGAAACCTTGATGATCATTTATACTGAAGTCCTTTGGTGAGTTACCCTGTCACCACTTTAATGTATGAGTATGAATACTATTTCCAAAAACATTTTGACAGTGGAAGCACAAACTATTGTCTAATAAAAAGTATTTTTCTTTTTTCTTTTTTTTTTTTTCCCCCCAAAGAATGGGCAATATCTTACTGAAATTATGCTAAAATCCACAGACGAATTAATTTTCTAGATAAATTTGAGAAGGTCAGTATCTATGGATAAGGTTAACACTTTTTACTGTTTGTGAAAGGAGAACTCATTACAATTAAAGTGTCATTTGTAAAGATACAGTAAATTGCAGGACTGTGGGAATATTGTGTTTCCTTGGGTAGTACACACCTGACAATATGATATAATACATGTAGCATGATCCCTCCAAAAGGGTTGATGCATCCTACGGCTAAAAAAAATCTTTTCATTGTTTTCTATATTCCCTGTTAATTAGTTAAAGTACTATCATTACCCAAACTAACAAGGAGATCACTTTGTTTTGTACAGGAGTTTATTTTCTCATTGGAATATGTCTATACAATTTTTTTATTCTGTTTGAAGGGCACAGCTGGGGGATCTCTGCTTCAGCTTGGACTGACATCCTGTGCATGGTATACATAATTTTAAATCCCTTATCTTAGTTTGCCTTTGGGATAAAGAAACAAATGTAGCTTTTTGTAGGTGCTTCAGATCAGGAGGAAACCAATGACTCACTTGAACTTTAATTCTAAGAGCGCCTTAGTCCCATTGTCAAAGATAGGATTTGAGAAGATGGAGCATGTATGAGATTTATTCCTAGTTCAAAGTGTACCTCAGCCATGTAGCAAGTAGAGATATTGCTATGAGGGAAGGCTTTAGTAGTCTGTGAAATGAACTTCTGCCTGTTGTTAACAGGAAATTAGAGGAACAAAAAAAAATTTTATAAAGTTGAAACAGTTCATACACATCAGTCAAGATGTGGAAATTAGCAATTTCAAAAAGTAAATCAGATACTTTGCCCAGTATTTTATGGAAGGGCTACTGAGCTCCTGGGAAAAGCCCAGTGTACTTACAGATCTGTTCATCATGGAAAATAAGTAAAACCAGAGTTTGCAGAGGCATAAATAACATGAGACCTTCAATTTCTCATCTAGGTCACAGCGAATCTAAAATGAGATGCAAAAGCCTACTTAGAAACAGGTAACCTGAGGAAAAATGAGGTCACTTGTGGAACGTGAATAAAAAGTCATATTAATTCTTACAGTATCCAATAGCTATGGTTGTGGTGAAATTTATTATGCCGTGTTTATGAAGCATCTTTGAATGTCTTGGGTGGAAGTAGAGTATTTTGATTAGTCATAGAGCAGGGAGGTCTTGAGAATAAAGCTGGAATTTTTTGCAAGGAAGTTTCAACAATTGCAACATACTCCCTCCAGTGGCAAATATTCCAGACTCCATTCTACTGGCTACATTTAAAATCCAGAACTGTTATTGCTGATGGTGAATGAAACAGAAATAATAAGGCTTGACTGGCAGGAACCATAGTGATCTTGCATTCATGAGAGTTTTATTTGGTTGGGGTTTTTTGTTTTTGTTGTTGTTTTTTATATCTAGAAGTATAGGAAAGGCATTTACCTAGCAATCATTCATTTTAACCCTCCAAGTGTGAAGTTAGCTCATAAACTGTATGAAAGGGACTGATATATAAGCGTGTGACATTAAGCGCACTAGTCTTTATTTTGCTAATGACCTGTAGGTCATGCCCAGTTAAGAATGTGGGCGGTCAGTAGCAACACAGCTTGTGTGTCAATGAGACTTTAACAAGGAGATTCCCAAATGGATCTTCTATGACTTAAGAACAATTAATGAAAACTTTTAGCTGATGAGCTTCAATACATTAGCTGTAGCCCTTTGGAAAACAGGAGTAATAATCTCTATTGGATATTTGATGCAAACTTTGGACTGTGTTTTTCTCAAGAGCTCACCAGCATTTTCAGGTACTAACTCCATCCATATTATGGGATGATAATATCTCCTCTGCATATCAGAGACTTACTTATTGGCCACCATTTCTTTAATCAAAACTACTACAGTGAGAAGCATTTTATTATGTAATGTCTCTCCCTTTTCCAATGAAGTATTATTTTCTCAAACTTTTTCTACCATTGTTCTACAAATGTCGAGCAAGTTTCTACTTTTTTTTCCCTGCAGACAATACTGTTATTGAATTTAGACCCCTGAAAGAAGATTTTTCCTCCTATTGAGCTAAAAGCATCCCTTTCATTTATTCATGGGAATCTTACAAATTTTCTCCATTTAGATCATTTTGCCAATTGCACAAGTATTACCTGTGCAGTTGCCTTTCATTAATCACTCCAGAAGAACTGTGTTGGTCTTTTCAGAACAACTCCCATTTCCTCAGTCTCTGTTACAGTTAAACACTACAAATGAATGCAATATTTTAGATGGAATCCGAACGATAAAGGGTCTCAATACCTTTCTCTAAAGAAATTCCTCCATGTTCATAGTTCCAATGGTCTCTCTCAGGCCTCAAACTGCAAAAAATTTACTTCTAATGAGCTGTCCCCTATTACTTCTAATAGAAATGGCAAACCTTAATTATACTGCTTTCCAGTGCTCTTTCTCATTCACCATCTGAGTTTTGAAGTAGCAGTCTTCAGATATCTTAGTAGCTGCTTTCCTACACCACTATTTTCTGCAGCTCTACCTCTCTAGGTCAATTTTTTAATACACTTCTAACCTCACAGATGTAAGAATCACCTGTGAACTTCATTAGCAAATTACTTAGACCTACTTCTAGATAGCTGCTGTGATGTCATATATAAGACATAATTTATTGTTCTTTTCTGACTGGTTTCTGGTGTGCCCTCTTCCCTGTTTGACGTGTTTTTTCTTACTCTACTTTTTGGTTGAAGTAATTTTGCCTGTTTCAGATCACATGCGAGTAGTGCTCCACACTAAAGTATTTTACACATAGGAGCAGATGAGATATATATACTTACATATTTTACTAAAATTGAGCTAATGAGATGATTGCATTAACTCATTTAGAAATACTAAGTAAAAAGTGGTAGTGGTACTTATAATTAATCCTCAGGTAAAGATTTAAGTATGCCATAAAAAAATAAGTAGGTACTTTATTCATAGGGCTGGGAACTGATGTAAAGAAAGTTGTTGCCTGTAAGTGCCTGAATATCTCTGAAAGGCAAGGTGATTTGCTTGGAGGTAGAACAAATCAATAACAGAATTTCACACCATTGCTAGTAAATACACACTATTTCAATTTAGTTTCCTGCTATTTCTTGTATGTTTCTAGGTAGCAGGCTAATATACAGTTGTAATTGCCAGCCTGTAGGCTTATTCTATTCCTTCCACTTCCTCTCATTCTCTCCCAGATATTATTAACATTGTTTTTAAAAAGCCTTTACATTGTGTTCCCTTCCCTACTCTTATATGGTTTAGAACAACTGATGGCTAGTTGCCAACAGAAGACAATTAACTTTCTGTTATCATAACTGCCCCTTTCACATTTTGAATTTGCAAATTTCCAGAACTTTTAGTTTATCCAGTTGGCATACTTTAAACTTACTCTCCACCCTTTCCCTAGCAGGTACTGATTTTTCATCTCCCGGTTTTAGATCTTTTCCATCTGCTGTCTTTGTGGAAGAGAAATACGGTCAACTCAAAGACTATTTTTTTTAGGTTAGCTGGGTCCTAATATAAGATGTGTTGAACCCATTCTAACATGCAAGCTGTAAATTCAGTATAGAACCTGTGCAATGATGCAAATCATATATGGATAACCAGGAGGCATATAGAACGCCAATTAAATAATCAAATGCAAATTAATAATAAAACAACACGTATAAATATAAGCATAATTTTACATATAATTGTAAACATCATGTTTATTTATTATTCTTTTCAATGATAAGTATAGTATTATAATCTCTTTTTACATACAGAGAAGACAAGGAAGATAAGTTAGATGAGACACTGAAAACTGGGTGGTAAATGATCAGACATAAAATTAGAGTCCCAGTAACTTGCTCTCAGGCTTCAATCAATAGATGTTGCTGCCCTGCAGCTAGTTGCAAAGAATATATTTGAGCCAAGCACAGGCCACTAGAAGGTCTACATTGCTACAGATTTAGAGAGATAAATGAAAGGGAATTGCAAAGGTGCCTAATTTTGAGCTCTTGCCCAGAAAAAAGTTCAAGAATGCTTAGGCCGCATTTAAAGATGTTTGTCTAAACTATGAATTGATTTTAGGACTCTCCAGTGTGCTTGATTCCTTGTTCTCTCAAGGTAATCTGGCCCRAAACTCAGCCAGTATTTCTGAAGCCATATATTCTCGTGCCCTTTCCCCAAGGGAAGCTACTGTTGAAGTCTTTCACTTTTTCTTTCTTTCTCTGTTTCTCTTTCTCTTTCTCTTTCTAGTTCTCATTCTCATTCTCGTTCTCTTTCTCTCTTTCTCTCTCTCTCCCCCCCCTCCTAGAACTGGCACGTCTTGCTCCCGTTGTTGACTTGCTCTTGTACTCCTCAGGATGGTATACCTCAGTGTTTCCAAAATGCTAGTATTGAAAATCACCATTGCAAATGAAGCAATTATTTCCTACCAAATCCGCTTGGACTGGAAGAATAAACAGGAGTTCTTTTATGGCATTCTTTTACATCTTTGAAGGCTGTTACCAGGCTCAGCCATCAGCCATAGTTTTTCTAGACTAAGCTATCTCAGTTCTTATAGCGTGTTTGACTGCATTCTTGTGACTGCTCTAAAACTTGCCTACCCTTTCAAGCGTGGAACCCCAAAGAAAACAGACTATTCTGGCTGATGTCTTACCAACAGTGAGCAAAGCAGAATATGAATAATTCTCTTCTGTTTCTTTCTAAATACTAGTAACAGTGTTGTATGTAATACCAATATCATAGTTATTTTTCACCGTTTATCACTGACTATGGTGGTTATGCTGACTACAACTTGCTTATGCATTAAAGCTGTCTAATCTATAATTCCACATTTTCTATTTGTGCATTTGATTTTTTCTGCCTAAGGGAGCATTTACGCTGGTAAATTGCAGTAAGATAGGGTACAAATTTACAGCACACCAGCTTCTCTATGCCAGCTTCCCCTGTGGATACTTGTAGCCTGCACTAATGCCAGCTCTGTGCAACATGTGGAGTAGACGACATCACACAGAGCTATACTTACTGCTTAGCAAGAGTGTCAGCATGAAAAGTTAGTATGCAGCAGCAAATGTACTGTAAATTCATGCTTTAGTTTGCTGTACTAACCTGTTTGTGTAGACAAGTCCCAAGTGTAGTACTCTGCACTTGTCTCTATTGAATTTCCTGTTATTGATTTCAGACCATTCCCTCCATTTATCAAGATGATTTTGGTATTCAATAAAGTATCCCTCTCCTCCCCTTGACCCTTTCAAAGTTACAACATCAGCTCTTCATAGTCTTTAATGATATTGTAAATCATTGCAAGATGGCACAAGTGGGATCTTAACATTGCCAGAATAACCAAAATGGCATTTTTACAGTTACAGTTTTTAGACTACAATCACACAAGTTTGAAGAAATGATTATTTGGTGACTAAACAGAAGAATCACCAGATTATTCACCAGATTATTCACCAGAAGAGAAAACTTTCATGTGTTGAGGGAATGAGATACTTTCACCATTTATCTGCTTTTGGGAGGAAGGAAGGTCATAAACTTTAAACCTCAAGTAGATTTTTGTGTGTGAAGTCAAGGCAGAGAAGTATTTCTCTTGGAACTAACGACAATTAATAAAGGCCTAATTCCTTCTCATATTAATGAGTGAAATAGTTCTCCAGAGGAGGATATCTGTAGTCTCTTTGGGATTTATGTTGACAGTTCCTAGTGGATTAGAAGTAGCTCTTACCTCTGGCCTGTTAGTATATGTGTGTTACCAATACAGTCTTTGCCTGGATCAGAGGTTCCAGTTTGGGGAACTGGCTTTTGTATAACTCTAAGACAAGCTCCTACGTTTTAATGGGTACCACATGCCTGAGAGAAGCTATGCAAGGTTGCATTATATGTTAATACTACCTTCTCATCAAAACAAGAAGTTTTACCTTTATAAATATTGTTTCATTTTGATAATAATTAAATTTTGGTCATTTAGTTTTAAACTGAATTTGATCCTTCTTTACAAAATTTTAACTGCAAGTATTTGGAAGACAAAACTTACCTACAGCTACTCTTTACACTGGTTTACTATTAGCTGTCAGCTCTCTGTTTACCTCTGGTTCTAATGTGGCTATCGTAACACATGGAGTATCTTCATGTGAAAACAAAGGTGCAGGTCTGTTTGGTTACTTGCAGGCAGAGACAGACTTTGCCAGTGCTCTGATCTGAATGGATATGAGGAGGAAGACATATAGCTGCATTAGAACACTCTCCTGTGTTAATAAACCTCTGTGATGGCTTTAAATGTGAGAACATCACTGAGGTGATACAGTTGCACAGCTTTCGGACTGGAGGGAGGTAAGTTCACAGGATAGGTGAAGTCACTTCAAGCCTGGCTGTAAAAAAATACATGAACAAATTTGTGGAGCCTGGACTGGAACCAAGGAAGTGATGTCATTTAACACTGGTCTCCTTTCTGCAGATTGTTGGTAAAAGAAGTTTTCTGTTTCTTCTTCTCCTGGCCTGTTATCTCCAACCACTCAGTCTTACCTTTGTCTCTGAATCAGATCTCATGACAGCTGCAGTATAARTTGAATCAGCCCTCAGTCCTTTCTTTCCTTCAAAGAACTGAACAAAGATTTCCCTTTTAAAATAGACAGGGTTCATTCTCACCATTCCTATGGGAACCATCTAGTTACAACACTTGCCTAGAAAGTGGAAGATGTGAATTCAGTTCTGTATTCTGTCAACTTCCCCACTGTAGCTGCATTTTCTAAGGGTACAATTCCTATTCTTTTCTGTTCTACGTGCTCTGAAAAAGCCTACCAGATTGAATGCCTCCAAGGGTTCAAGGAGAGAAACGTCTCAGGCTTAGGCATATGTTAGGTATTCAAATGTTCATTGTGGTCAGTACTTAAGCAGAGTAGGAGCTTTCAAGTGTCCTGGAGTTTTAGTGTTAAAAATTGTAAGAAGTGTAGATTTTACCTCCTCTCCTGATAGACAACAGCTGAACAAGAGCAATTTTGGCCTGAAGTCTTCTGGGGAAGGGAGTCTGGCTGTTCAAGGTAACTGTATGGCCAGTGATCAGCAACGCAAGAATTTTTTGAAATTTTGGGTTCACTGTCATAAGGACAAGCTTGATGGGCTTCAGGGTGCATTTGTCCTTCTGTGAACCTAACCTCTACAGATTAATTAAACAGAGGAAAGACCATTTACATTGCAATGGAGGGTAGTGTGTCTCTATTTACTTGTTCACTGATTAGTCAATATACTTGGAGTTTATTTGCAGTGTTGTTCACTATTAGAACTAAAATACTACTCATTCTCAGTTGCCTTACAGCCTGACCAGAATAAATTGGCTCATTTCCTGCAGACATTCTGTCAGAGGTGGGTCCTTCCACTCTTCAATTATTTCTATTTCTGCTGTTATTAGTCCTGTTAACCATCAGCCTAAGTAGGGGACAGTGTGGAACCTCGCCTTTCCAAGGACTATGCCGCTGGGAGGAGAAAATGACTGCTGAGCAGCTCTTCCGTGTGGGCCAGCATCAGCTCTTTCATCCATATAGTCTATTCTCACTCATGTTGCTTCCTGCTGTTCAAGGAAGGAAGATAGATCTGCCTCCTTTTCCTACCCATGGCCGTTTCTCCATGCCCTGTGTGAAGATCCTCACACTTCCCTCTGTCCCCTTCACCACTACTCTAGACAATTATGTAAAGGCCTTTATTGCACATATTCCACTTGAAGAAAAGCCATTCTGCTGAGAAATGACAACATTTCTTCATCTACAATTACAGGTCATTGTTTTGAAGTTTCTGAAAAGAGCTATTGAAGAGCATCATTATTGCCAATCTCTTCTTTGTAAGTTTGAACTATCAAATGCCCTTAGTGTATTGAAAAAATCATGTACGGACAATCTGAATCACGAAGAGTAGTTTGGAAGGCCTGTGGACTGAAAATAAATTGCTGGTTATAAGAGATTTGACTGTAAACTCTGTCTGTCTGCCAATCATTCGACATCATTCGACATCATCTGCAAATGGGTACGGTGTGTTTGATTTAAGAGTCGATATTTTCAACTATGGAATGACATATCATGCTCTAGCATTTCACTGTTCAGGCAAGTCACGTTGCATCATTTTCACAGAGGTCATAGTTACAAGGTCAAATTTACACTCTGAGGGGTTCAAGTCTTCTAAGTATTCACATTGGGTCAGTTTTTGGTCTGTATTTCCTGTCATTCTTTGCTTAAATAAAAACACTGACGTGATTCAAAGTACTCAGTTTTGGAGAAGTCTCAAATGCATATCTGACTGTTCATGTGATACCTAACTTCAAGCCCACTGAAATCTGTGACAAGATTCACATTGGAGTCACTGGATTTTCTGTCAGATTTTAGTGAATACTACCATAACCCAAAGACATCACAGGCTACATAAAGGTGTAACTGTCTCATAGACTAACATTATTGAATCTTCTCAATGAGACGGACAAGATAGCTGAATCAGTCTTTCCTTTCTCTGTTTTTGAGAGGCAAGATCTAGTCAGTGGATATATTACTTCGTGGCTTGTCTTCCTCATCTTCAAAACTAAACACCTCTTCATCCCACTCCCAGGGAACATAAAGAGTGTGGTCTTGATACTGCAACAGGAACAGTCCTACAAAAGGTTCTGTCTCCCTTCAGACCATTGCAAAAAGAGGAATGGAACTATTGCTTTTTCACATTTGTCATACAGTTATTTATTTATTGTGTACTATTTATGACTTACTATCTACATAATGGGATCTGTGATCTCAGCCATTGTGCAGCCACAAACACAGACAGTCCCTGTCCCAAAAACGAGCTAAACTGAGATGGGAGCTTGAAAGTGTGTATTATGGATGATAAAAAGGAAGGTTCGGGAGGAAGAGGAGGAAAAGGAGATACGGAGATACTGCCTAGTATCTCAAAACTATCTAAATGCTGCTGCACCCTGTTGCTAGGACAAAATGTGTATCTCGTTAAGTATGCTCTGAACTGGTCTCATCAAACACCTGATACCTTGTAGGCTTGTAAAATGAAAGCCTCAAGGACAAGCATAGGGGTATACAGTAAAGCAACACTCAAGAGAAGAGCAATAGAATAATTGTGAAAAAAAATCCAGCATGAGAGCAAGATAGAAAAATAGATAATAAAACCTGCCATCCTATTCCAGTAGCTACAGGGAGGACTTCCGTACTGTGCTCCATTATATAGTGTAGATAGACGCTTGGTTTTAAGCCTCTTCTGGTTTCCACATTTATTTTCTGTACCCCTTCACCTGATGGGTCTTCCTGTCCCAAGAGGGGGAGTGTGTCACATTTTTTTTCTGTGTAACTTAATTACTAAATGGCCTGATCTCATCCTGACTGGAAGCTGAACTTAGTTTTGTTGCAGTAAGGGACCCTGCAGAACACTGCTGCCCATATTCCAGATTCAGCCTGATTCTTTCTACCACAGTATATGGCAGTCTTCTGAAATCCTTTTCTGAGATGCTTAACCATATCTTTGCACCTAGCTTACATGGGGCTTCTTGCCACCAAAGACCCCTAAAGGCCGCCTCAAAGTTAGATATTTGCTCTGTTGAACACAACAGTACCTCAGGAATTGTCTAAATGGTCAGAGGCTGCTGCTTGTACATGACCCTTCCCAGTACTCTGAGCTGGTCAGACTGGCTCATACGAATAAATCCATTTGAGAAGCAAGGATTGTTAGCAGGGACACAGTCACATACAGACCTGTCTAAATGGCTCTAGAGTCTCAGCTAGCTTTGATGACTCTGGCTTGGAGCATGTGTGGAGCTGGTGCATAACAGTCACTGCCTGCCCACGGAGACTGGCCATAAATCTTAAAAAGTTGGCCTTAAGAATTTATGCAGAACTTGCAACATTATCTTCTGGAGAACCTTCTGTCAACTTCCAGCAATGTGTCATTACCCAGGTGAGATATTAAATGGTCTCATTGCCTTAAATTCCATGGAGTTGCATTTAGCCTATAGGTAGTAAAAAATGCTCTACTAAATGAAAGGACTTATGGAATTTTTTTTTCAGATCAGATATCTGCTACCAGAGCTGCTCTCTTTATTGACAGGCAGAAGCTGCATGAATTGATAAGCAACTTCTATATCTATGAACTGCTGGATATTGTGTTTCACTGACTACTTGAGTTATACTTGGGTAATTTGGCACATATCATGTAGAAAACACAGTAAACTGCTCACTCATGGTTTTGTTAGGTTTTTTTTTTTCAGAGCAATGTAATTTTCTTTTCTGAATTCATTCTACTTACACTAAACTTGCTGTCTATTATCCATTGCAGTCCTTGTGATTACCTGAATTTTTAGTACATTTTGTGGCAGAAACCATTACAAAGCCTGAAAACATTTCCATCATTTATGTATATCCAGACAACTTCAAGTGATTTTCTTCTAATGCAAGTTTTCTCTTTCCTAGCCCTAAAGAATATYTGATATGCTTTTGACAACATACTAATTTTAATGTGTAGTAGAAGAGCTGCTGTGATTGAGCACACTGTCAGTTTTGTAAAAACATTCAGCACAGCCCACATTTGGATCTGTATTTTTGATACAGAGTCTAAATACTCCATTTCCATCGAAAATCATCTTTAGAAAACATATTTCAGTTCATTTCACACTGTGTTAATTGTGTAACACACTGTAACCATTACCTTTTACCAGCCACAGTTGCTCATCTAATGGGAAATGATGACTTTAACAAGGAATTATTAGATCTGTTTGATCTGAGAATGCACATGTGGACAATGGGGGCTGCTGGCTGGAACATGCACCATTTTCTCCCCCTGTGAGTACATAATTGAATTACAAGTCTCATTTTAGGAAGAAAAAAAGTGTCAGTAAGCCTTATGTTTTGTAGCTAGCCCTGCTGAGTGGCAAATTTTATTTAACATTACTAAATAAATATGGGGCATTTAGTGTTACCTCAGGGCTAGTTTAAAATATGTCAGATTTTCTAAATGGAAAGCAGATAGGCAAAACTGTTTTTATGTAGGTTAGAAAAATCTTGGACTATTTTTTCATTAAATACTGCTACAACTTTAAAATTTGATACTGGGGGTCAGCATCTCAGAGCTTTACTACAAACAGGAGGAACACATGCAAGTATCAAAGGTAATGTTTGACACTCTAATGAGAAAACCGTGTTTTTTCAACAGTGTTGGTTTAAATAAGATGTTTCTGGATTTGTTGCTTGGGGAAGTGAGAGACTTACAGTCTTGCTGTGAGACAGATGTCTCATGGGAACATAAGCCCTGAAAGTATCATATTTAACTCTGCCATTGCCATCTACCCTTTACTGTTGGAATAGTCATTATTTTTGTTCTGGAAATTGAGAAAGAGAAGTGAAATGCCACTCTAAAATGACTTGGGAACCTGAAGTCCAGTTTTCGTAAGTCACTGAGAGACACAGGAGTTTTGGGATATCTACCCTGCACAGATGTGAGCAGAAAAGACAGCTCTCTTTCCTAATTGAAGTTTCTCCCATTCAGCAGCTATGCCAGCCTCAGCAGGGTTCTTCATCCAAGCAACCATCCCGTTTTGAGAGGGTAAATACACTTATTGGAGTAGACCTGAACTGATGTGACTACTCCACTTCAGGGCCTGAGATAGTACCTCTGTGAAACATCCCATCACAAGCTATAGCTGTAGCCCTAAGTCTGCTTGACAGTCATTTGCTAGGGCTTTCAAAATAATTCAGACTCCCAAAACAACAGATTGGTGCTTAGGTTCATCGTATTGGCACTGCTGCTGTTTTCACAGCTATAACTGCAGCCTAACCTCCCAGGTGTCCAATTCAGTTATGTGTATAGTCTCTTGCAACTGGCGGCTTCAAAGCAACAAAAGCACTGCTGCAACTTTCCCTACTGATTAGCTGCTCAGAGCACTAGCTCCAGCCTTGAGGCCTTGAAGATGGACTATTACAGAAGCTGGGAACATCTAGTTTGTGAATGATATATAATTCACATAAAGTGCCTAACGCTTTCTGTCCTGTAAACTCTGTAGCAGAAGGGCCAGATTAAAGTCCCTAACAGCTGGAACATCTGCATAAACAACAGCCAAGTGGCACCAGCTGTGTCTGAAAGAGATACTGTAAATGGGAGGAGAGATTGACAAGCCTAATTTCATGTGAGATCCACAGTGGGACAAGTTATCTGTCTTGGTGCTATCAAATCCAGCTCCTTAGTCCTTCCACTCCCTGCTCCCACTCTTCCCATGACCTCGATGTGGTGGATCCTCGATGCCTACATAGCAGCTTAGTCAAATCTGCCTGGGACCGCTGGGAGTGTGTCTGATCAGCTAAAAGACCCCTAAATCCTTCTAAAAATGGGGCCCAAAGACTTGTACAAAAGATTGTGCTGCCACAGGCGAACATGCCCTTAGGTGGCCATGTGGATGTCTTTTGGGATAAGTGTGAGGTTTCCTGTGGCCTGCAGCGCATACTAGGCTTTCAGGTCAGCGCAGCTCACGGAAGTGGTGCTCAGCGGATGCAGACCTTGTAACATCATGAAGTCCCAAGAGGCCAAGTTACACCTGTGAGGTGGGATGTAGCTGAACTCAAGCATTGCAGGCCCACCAAAGGACGGTACTGCTGAACTGTGAGCCCAGTTCCTTGTGACTGCCATTTTGTCATTCCTCCCACTCCCCTGGTTTCACGAGCCCATATTTGACAAAACTGGTCTTGAAAGCCCTTATATACTTCAGATACTTTCCAAAATGAATGTGAGATACCTGAGTCACAGAATCAGAATCACCAAATAGTTGAGGTTGAAGGGACCTCCGGAAGTCATCTTGTCCAACCCTGCTCAAGCAGGGTTACCTAGAGCAGGTTGTCCAGGACCAGGTCCAGATGGTTTTTGAATATCGCCAAAGATGTAGGGTACACAACCTCTCTGGGCAACTTGTGCCAGTGCTCCATAACCCTCACAGTAAAAGTGTTTCCTGATGTTCAGACAGAACCTTCTGTGTTTTAGTTTGTGCCCATTGCCTCTTGTTCTGTCACTGGACACCACTGAAAAGAGCCTGGCTCCATCTTCTCTACTGTCTCCATTCAGATATTTATGCACTTTGATGAGATTCCCCCTGAGCCTTCCCCCTGAGCCTTCTTCAGGCTCAATAGTCCCAGCTCTAGTTGTATGAGGGATGCTCCAGTCCCTTAATCATCCCTGTGGCCCTTCAGTGGACTGTCTCCAGCATGTCCATATGTCTCTTGTACTGGGGAACCCAGAACTGGACCCAGTACTCCAAGTGTGGCCTCACCAGTGCTGAACAGAAAGGATCACATCTGTTGACCTGCTGGCAACACTCCTCCTAATGAAGCCCAGGACACTTAGACTTCTTTGCTTCAAGGTCAAAGTCACTTACATTCTTACAAAAATGTAACTAAAGGTACACAAAATGCTATGATTTTTCACTCCTTGCCTAATCTTCCAAACCCAAATAATTAAATATTGTTGTGCATAATTTTATTTTTTAATTTCAAACCAGCTGAACTAGGTCTTGCACTCAGTGAAGAACAAGCAGAAATCAAAAGTTGTGTTGAACCTCAGACAGTACTACACTCTGGTGCACCTTTACGTGTCAGGGTGGTTCCATTTACTTCAGTGGGACCAGCCTTGTATGGATAAGGCCTCCAGAATACAAGAAATGACTCCATCCTCTCTCAGTCCACTTTATCTAGACCTATGTGCAAATAATGACTAGCAATGCATTTTGAAATCTGCTAAATAATTATCTGAATCCTATTTAAACTCCAATATGTTAGCGTTTGCAGCAGAATTTGACTCATTTCAGCAGACCTAAAATGCCTACATCTGTTCAATAGCAAACACTTTGGATTTTCAGTGCCCCAAGATGTGTATGCAAAATGAAAGCTTGATAGAAATATAATCTATGTATCTCAACAGTTTATTTACAAAAGTCTTAAGTTAGATATCTAAAATCATACATTCTGATATGAGTTCTGATTTTCAGTAAGGCAAGTGTCTCACACCCACATTGTAACCAGTGTTGGAGGTTACTGATATTAACCATTCATGAAATGCTGTACAAAAAGGAAGTACCTGACATTTCCATATTCAGTGAAGGCAGCATTCAGCGGTGTCAAGCTATCTCACTGTTCTCTTTCAAGGCTACTATGCTATCTTTTGAACATAAAGACAATATAAAGTCATTCTGAATCCAGTAAGATATTGTATTTTCCTCTGAAATTGGTATTATTTTGATTCCTCTCTCACTTTCTGCATTGGCTTTGAGATTCACTGCCTCTTAGAATATGCTATCAGAAATGTCATTGCATTTCTGGGCAGCTTAATGGAAATATTTTTTGTAGCTTTGAATTTTCTTCATTACACTGTTATTTATTTAGCTTATATGATGGAACACCGATAAATTKGACTTTGCTCATATTCCATATCACATTCGTTTGAATTACAACGCTCAAACCTCCCAGTAAGCAAAAGCAAAACTAAAGAGATTACATCTTTGATAAGATTACAATCCCCTCTTGTAAGTAATATTAAAATTGACTCTCTGAATATAATCAAGAATTTGTCCGGTTATCTTTAATTGATCTCCCTAGAAAGATAGTACAAACTGCAAATGAAATTTCAGTACATTACAAATCAAAGCAATAATACAAAATCAGAGAGTAAAACAAAATGGCAATTTGTGCCTATCTTGGACCTTAAAAGTTAAAATTTGTCTCTAACCAACAGGAGAGGTCATCTCCTGTTTATGGAAACAGTAAGTAAAGTGAGACATCTAGGACAAGACAAAATGACATATTCAGTGTCAAGATGTTGAAAAATGTTTTCCTTCTTTGTGGGTGTGGTTAGGCTTAATAAACCTATGAAGAAAATCTGGAACAAAAGTAACATTTCCATAAATGTTTTCTTAGGCATTACCAATCACAGTGGATTCAAGATATTTAAATTTCATTGCTGCCTTTATCTGAGATCATTCCAGTACTCTAATTTTAGCCTCCTGCTGCATTTTCTGCAAGGCAGTAGGCTAGAGCTCCAGGATCTAGCTATTTAAAAAGTTTGAAATCTGTTAGACCAGTGGCTTATAGGTAGGTGTTTGGAAAGTCCCTCAAGGTCCCTTCTTTTATGAGGTATGTGCACAGTCCTGTAGTCTTTGCAGTCATCACCTTTCTGGATGTGGTTCAAGATACACAGTCCGTTGTTGATCCCAGCATGTGCTGGTGGCCTTGCACAGATTTGGCCAACTCTTGGTGTTCTCAGTTCATCATTTCTTATAGATTCAACAGGACCTCTGGTCACTGGAGCATATCAGTTCTTGGGAGACTGTCACATGCTACGTCTCAGCATGCCCTTTTAATCTCTTCAGCCTGCTGTTTTCCAGTTATTATTTCTTCATCTGTACCCATAAATACCTATAGAAATTATTCACACACACTCACACAGAAGGGGTGATACTTTTTTCTTCACTAAAACTTGGCTACTTGGATAAGTGCATATGAGGAAGATGGTGAAGAGGTTTTCCTCTGCAGCCTGCCAAGAAGTGATAACCAGGTTTACGAAATAGCTTTCAACAGTATCAACACTTTCTGCAGATGCTGTTTATGCTAAATCTCTCCAGTGAAGTCACTGACAGGTTGAAACATATATTTATAAGTAGTTCTAGCTGTATGTTTATGTTGATATTCCTGTGACTGCATCTTGATAAGTCACTATTTTGTAGGTTATGAAATGATTGCTTGTGAAAGGCAGGTCCTGCTTGACCAACCTGATCTCCTTCTATGRCCAGGTGACCCGCCTAGTGGATGAGGGAAAGGCTGTGGATGTGGTCTACCTGGACTTCAGTAAAGCCTTCGACACTGTCTCCCACAGCATTCGCCTAGAGAAGCTGGCGGCTCATGGCCTAGACAGGTGTACTCTTGGCTGGGTAAAAAACTGGCTGGTCGGCAGGGCCCAGAGAGTTGTGGTGAATGGAGCGAAGTCCACTTGGCGGCCGGTCACGAGCGGTGTCCCCCAGGGCTCCATTTTGGGGCTAGTCTTGTTCGATATCTTTATCAACGATCTGGATGAGGGGATTGAGTGCTTCCTCAGTAAGTTTGCAGACGACACCAARTTGGGTGGGAGTGTTGATCTGCTTGAGGATAGGAAGGCTCTGCAGAGGGACCTGGACAGGCTGGATTGATGGGCTGAGGCCAACTGCATGAGGTTCAGCAAGGCCAAGTGCCAGGTCCTGCACTTTGGCCACAACAACCCCATGCAATGCTACAGGCTGGGGGAAGAGTGGCTGGAAAGCTGCCTGGCRGAAAAGSACCTRGGGGTGCTGGTTGACAGCCGGCTGAATATGAGCCGGCAGTGTGCCCAGGTGGCCAAGAAGGCCAATGGCATCCTGGCCTGTATCAGAAATAGCGTGGCCAGCAGGACTAGGGAAGTGATCGTGCGCCTGTACTCGGCACTGGTGAGGCCGCACCTCGAATACTGTGTTCAGTTTTGGGCCCCTCACTACAAGAAGGACATTGAGGTGCTGGAGCGTGTCCAGAGGAGGGCAACGAAACTGGTGAAGGGTCTGGAGACCAAATCTTACGAGGAGCGGCTGAGGGAACTGGGACTGTTTAGCCTGGAGAARAGGAGTCTGAGGGGAGACCTTATTGCGCTCTACAACTACCTGAAAGGAGGTTGCAGCGAGGTGGGTGTCGGTCTCTTCTGCCAAGTAACAAGCGATAGGACGAGAGGAAATGGCCTCAAGTTGCACCAGGGGAGGTTTAGATTGGACATTAGGAAAAATTTCTTTACTGAAAGAGTGGTTAAACATTGGAACAGGCTGCCCAGGGAAGTGGTTGAGTCACCATCCCTGGGGGTATTTAGAAGACGTGTAGATGAAGCGCTTAGGGACATGGTTTAGTGGGCATGGTGGTGTTGTGTTGACGGTTGGACTCGATGATCTTAGAGGTCTTTTCCAACCTTAATGATTCTATGATTCTATGATTCTATGATTCTATGTGTAGGTATATAAGAACATAAGGAAATATGTGTAAATACATGGTGAAATTCTCTTTGATTAGTAGTACATTTACAATGATTAAATGTCCTGTCTTACTGTGAGTAAGTCAAAATGCTTAAATAACTGGTGCGGTATGCTTAATATCATTATTCATGATCTGTGCTATTTGAGCACTTAAACTCCCCCAGCCCTGGTCTCCTACTGTATTAGGTATTGTGCAAACCATTAAATCAGCTGAATAAGAACTTTCTTCTTTTGCCCATATACTGTCAGTGATGTTTCTCCATGGATAAAAAGAAGAATCTGTGTTCAATGTATCTACATACAATTACAAGTGCAACAGAACCACACAAATAGCTCAATATCATATTCCATATTTCTGTTAGATATGGGATTAAAGGATCATTGGAAAATTCAGGAYGGAAGGAGTCTTCTGCTCATAGTTAGCTATGAGCTCAGCCCAGGATACTCAGGGCTTTATCCAGTTGGTTCTTGAAATCTCCAAGGACAGAGACTGCCYAACCTCTCTGGGCAAACTGTTCCGTTACTTAGCTGCCCTCATGGTGCAAATTTTTTTCCTTACATCTAGGCTGAACCTCTGCTATTTCAACTTATGTCTGTATCATCCTTCCACCATGCACCTCTGTGAAGAGCCTTTCTTGATGCCCTCCTTGTACGTTCTGGCATTCAGGTTTCCCCCGAAGCCATCTCTTCTTCAGGCTGAACAAGCCCAGTTTCTTCTGTGACAGTAAGCTGAATTTTCATGAATAGTCATGACATTCTTGTACAGAAACCTGTAGAAAATATATTTTTTATATTATTTGACCAAAAAGTCGATTTTTGTTGAGCCTGTGTACACCTGGTTGCTATGAGGTTCRTACTCATGTTGGATGCACTGTGCTGAAAGGTCAAATACTGATAAAATAACTATTTGTCTTAATTTTTTTGCAGTAAAAAGAGAGTTGAGGGAGAAGTTTAGAGTGCTGAGAATGGAGAGGTCTTTGTTTTATTGCTTCTTATGGTTATGAAAACCATGAAATTACAGAGAGTAGCATAGCTGACAGCTATGATTACCATACAGAAACAACAAAGTGATCATTATAATATTATTCTGAGTCACAGGAAAGAGGTGAAATCCATACCCGAATGGTGGACAGCCATTACAGGTCTGTAAAGTCCTACAGTCTCCATGATGGAAAAATTCTTCTTAGATGCAAGAAACAGCATTTGCCACAGTTCCTCTATAAGACTCCTCCAGGAGAATTTTGAGACAAATTGCAAACTACTTGAGCTGGTCAGATTCCTTTACAAATCTTTTCAGATTCTAATCTAAAATCATTATTCAGCAAATGTAGTTATTCCTTTCTGATTCACTAACAGACAAGCTAACACTGATTACCCAAATCAATTCATAGTTCTTTCCAATATTATTTGAAACAAATTACTTGATGTCCAAAACAATTTTCATTCTGTACAAAATACACAGAGAAAACAATCTCTGCCTTGAAGAGGTCAGGATCAAATCTAAGATGGGTCACAATGAATGCAATAAACAACAAGGCAAGGAGAAGAAAAAAATGAAAAGATAGGGGTGAAAAAGTTTAATAGTTTCATGGCTTGCCACATACACACACAGAGCTTGGTAGTTACAAATCATGTAGAAGTTTTGCCTTGTTTTATGTGCCTGGCGAGAAGGTTAATTTCATGTCAGTATGTAAACAAGCTGATGCAGGTAGAAGTGCTACATGTCAACCCAGAGGTTCTGGAATTCAGCTGTGAGAAAGGTGTTTCCTCACATGCACTGGGCAGCTATGGTTGCTTTTCCATTTGCTAGGTTGATAAAGCATCTGACTAAATGAAGCCCTGCAAAGGTTCTCTGTGTTAACATCTAGTACAAATTATAGAATTTTCCTAATGCTGTAAAAGTATTTGCATTTTTCTCTCTTTCCATCTGCATTATTCTAGTCATCTGTTACATTGGACAACTTTGTTTTTAACGTTGTCAGTATCACACTGTACAAACCCACAGCTCAATGCAGTTCTTGTGTTTGTCTCTGTTCTCATATTTAAAATTTGCTAGGGTTTATTCTTTAAGACCTATACAATGAGTGAGTCTTTTCCATTCAAAGTGTATTAAATTAGTTTTGTATCTTTAGTCTGTCAGTACATTTAGGAAGAATATTCCACTTTTGCTTGAAAATCTAGAATTTCAATGAACTGTTTGTAGAATGACCACTTGTTGTCAAAGAAACTTCCAAAGTGAGTGATGACATTTTTGTTTTGCATGTTAATCTCACCCTTTATCAAAAAGCTGAAAGTGTACATTTGATTAAAGAAGATGAAAGACCCTACAATGGACACTCCAAACTCCTAATGGCAGTTGCTATGTCCACAGTTCAACTCAAAAAAGTAACATAAAAGTCCTATTGAAACACGCTTGCCAAAATCTCTAGAGGACAAGCAAAACAAAAAAGGGGGAGACAATAACATTCAAAGTTTCTGACAAATGGCTGGGGTCAAATTAGGCTGAAGGTAGAGCCTCCAATGGGAACATTAGGAAACTTTAACTTCCCAGTTATAGATTGGAGAATAAGTGCTGCTAAAGGTAGTAGAACCTGTATATTTTTTCATGTGATATTAACAGATTTCTTAACCTAGTAATCATAAAAACAACAAAAGGGTATGCAATTTCCTTTTGATAAGTATTAAAGATCTTTTAGGAGAGTCAGTCAAAGAAGATGATTTAGTAATAATAATAAGATAAACAAAACCAGGCTTATGATTTATAGCATTGAAGTCTGGAAGCAATGTGGACAGAAAAATCTCAGAGGAACCTTAGCATCTGCAGGTCAAAGATGCAAAAACTGTCTTGTATCAGTAGCTTAAATAAGGAAAAAAAAATATACAAAAAGGTTGAATTCAGATGTATATGACTGAGTATCATCTCCAGAAGTGGAGTAAATGCATATTGTACAACAGAAAAATTTCAGTTGCAAGCATAAAATAAATCCATAGAAATCGACTGAAGAATTAAAAATATTTTACTACACGTAACACCATAGTTATGAAACTACTGACTTGTTGATACGATCTCAGTAGTATGTTGTATAAAAGATTTTGGGACTATTTTAAAGAAATAAAAAATTAAAGACATGAAGGAAAGCAGAAAAAGGGAAAATATATTGAAATGAACTTTGATGAAGACTAAGTTCGTGAATGCAGAGGAAGACTGGATAAACTTGAGAAGTCTTGACGTCTATAAGTTGAACTTTGAGCAGTTAAGAATACTAGTTAGTGAAGTCACTGAAGACAGAAAAACCTAATGAAAGAATCAGAATCTTTAAATCAAAATTTAAAGTTTAATTTAAGTTAATCGTGTTCATGAAAGTTAAAATCATACTGGAAAAGGTACAGAGAAGGCTATTAAGCAAATGAATCAGAAGTCTACCTTACTCCAGGTTATCAGAGGTTGGCTTGTTTGGTATAGAAGACAAAGCCTGAGAGGCACATAAATGTCTTCTATATTTATTTTGGGYGACTAAAAATCAGAGAAGGATTAAAATGGTTTAAACAAAAAGAAAACTTAGGGAAAAAAAAAAAAAMMAAATAAACCCTTCTTGGAAGGGGTCATTGTAACAAGTGGCAGGAAACACTAACAGAGCTATATGGTCTCTATACCAGTGCTAGCCTGTTGATACATCACAGAAGAGATTAGGACAGGGATTGTATTTCACTGCACCTGTAAGGCATTTGAATGGTAATCAGCTATGCAAGAGAAACAGGAGACACAAAGGATTAGTGCAACATTTAGGACTGATTTCAGGCTTGACTTGAATACATGGCTATACCTAAGGATGCAATGGTACTCCAGATGGAGCTTTTACTGTGTCTTCCCTGAAAAGATCTGCCAGGCATTGGGTCATCCTTCTTAGTCTTTGGGGTACCTTTGGATGGATAAAGAGGCTCTTCTGTTTAATTGTGTTAGTTCACTTGATTTTAGTTAATGTCACAGCAGAGCCAGGCTAACACATCTGAAGTCATGTTAATTGACCACGTTGTCATGTCCCTACCCCTGATGTTTTCTCCTGAGGCTAACTGAGCCTGAAATGCAGTAGCCTATTTTGTCAAGGGCTTTTTAATTGGGTTAAAGTCTCCTGAGCAAGCACCACTGAGAGTTTCACTTATAGCCTGAACAGAGAGCTTAAACAACGAGTGCAGAACTTTTGCAAACCTTTTGGTACTGGATGAATTTCCCCTTACAAAATCCCCTTCTCAGCTAAAAAATTAAACATAAAAATGGGTCTTCTGCTGATTAATTGTATTTTAGAATAGCTAGTAAGATGTAAATTGGTTTCAAAAATTAGGCTTCTGAGGGGAAACTTTGATTAAATCCCTAGAAACAATAAATCAGCTATAAAAATAAGCAAAGTAAGATAGGTTTTTTTTTTTCCCTTATGGATGCCCTCTTGCATGGGAAGTAACACAGCTATAATATTGGCATAAGACAGAAATAGCATTTACAAAATTACAGCAGTACTTTATGAATGCATATTAAAATAAATCAGTTGTTCATTGCACTCTGAAAATGACAACATAAAGAAAAACTATCCCTTTAATTTCAAGCAGCATTATCTTTAGCAACAGTAGTTCAATGATTTTGTTCTTATTTTTAAACAGCCAAAGCACATGGTACATGATTGATAATGCAGATAATGGAAAGATATTGTAAAGTGATCTCTTCGTTTTCTGTGATAGAGCAGCTCAGAGGAAATACACTTTTGGAAGGTATCTAATACTTAGCAGCCATTTTCTGTTATATCTAAATTAAATCATGTGTCTTCACTAATTTCCCTGTTAACCATTCAAAATTAAACCTGCATTTTCTGCAAGAACACCAAAATCCGGAATCACCTGTGAATTATTATAATGCCATCGACATACCTTTTATTAAAATCAGAATAATCTTCTGCTCTAATGACAAAGATGACAACTATGGATGAGGTAACCTACAAAAGGTGTAAGAAATGTATATTGTGTTTTTGGTTCCTTAAAATTACTTTTTATTTACAGTGTTTATTAGGATGTTAAATGTTCTTTACTTGCATTGGAAATACACAGAATGTTGGGTGAAATGAAGAAAATAGTTTATTTCAGGTGTCAGGCTCAGGCTTTTTTTTTCTGTGCTGGAACAAGATGAGTACAACATGGTCTAGGTCATGAACAGAAATCTTGGGTACTCTTTTAGCACAGATTTTAGATAATAACAGTAATTATTTGTAAAATAATTGATAGGGTCTGGAAAAAGTCCTGGTAAACCCATAACAATCATTTCTAGATGGGGAATTATTTAAGACATATAAAGCACGTTAAACTTTCTATCACATGATGCAATCAAGATAAATCTAAATAGTTATATTTAAGTAGGTATATTTTTTCATGCTTCTTGGTATTTGAGACTAGTTTTTTTGTTTGTACAAACAATTTTTTTTTTTCTGGAATCTTGCCTATACTTGCCTAAAGTGCTGTTATTCTAGTCAAACAGATTTATATCTAAGTAATTTGGAATTTTCTGGAAAAAAACTTCCTGTCATCTCTACGCCAAAGGCATTTGTATTACCTATAGCTAGGTCTGTCACATCAGCTGAAAATAGTAAGGGTACCGTAAAAAACGATCTCACCAAAACTGACAGGCTCAGTGAAATTCATTTACATAAGTGGAATTGAGGGAAAATTTTCATCTACTAAGAAATGGAGAACAAAGATCTAGAGTGGACTGGAAACAAGGGCAGAGTAGAGATAAAAGAATGAGATCATTAGGTCAAGTCCTTCAATCAGCTAGTCTATTTTTCAGACGCAGGCTAAGTCACTGACAAAAGTATGTTATTACTCCTCAATCACACCTCAAGTCTGCAAGCCTCTTGATGTCTAGAAACTTTGAATTGTTTTGCATGATTTATGCAGTCATATTTCAACTTAAGAACTTAGGTCTGCTCAGCAGCCATTAGCTTACAGAAGAAGTAGATGCTAGGGTTAAAGCCACACCAACGTCATCCTATTTTTCCCACAGATTTTTATTTTAATTTCTGAAGTCTAATCTCTTTGTGAAAGAGGTAATATTAAAAATGCTATGTGAAAAAATTATGTAGACAGAACCAAATCTGCATAACCAAATTGAATTAATTAGAAAAAGCCTTTATACTCTACACTAGGATTTAATATGACTTTGAGGATATGTAATCTCTGAGAGATAACAGTTTTGAAAATAGGAGGATTATTTTCTAGTTTGAATGTGTAAAAATGTTATAAATAACTCCTGCCACCCCCACAAAATGACAGTCAACTAAATGGTGATATATCTGCACATGCATGGGGTAGAATGAAACAGAAAGGTCCCTTTGCAGATCCATTGTCCACTCCCATTAGTCATCTCATTTGGCAGACTGAACATGAATCATTTGTGTCTGGCAGCTCTTATGCAGAAAAGATCACAGCAATAATATAAGATGTTGAAATGCTAAAAAGTCATCCTCCCAGGAGGGTTTTGCCAATTAGGAGAGGACTGAGAAGCCTGTGTTACAAGAGGTAACTCAGTATGGTTCTGGATCAGAAATGGGAAAGAAAGGTGGGAGGAGGAACAAGAAAGAAAAGAAGCAAAAATATATAAGAGGAATTTGAGACAAAAAAAATCTAAAAAGCTTTCAACACTGGTCTAGCTGGTTGTATGAACTGAAGTGTGGAAGCTGGCTCTAAAGATCTTGATCATTGCGTGGCTGCACTTTGTGCAGCTGTGCGGTGTGGGTTTTGGGGTGATGTAAATGAAAAGCTACGAGTAAAGGCATTGAAGAGAGGAGCCCATAACAGAGTACGGTGTTGAGCCTCTATCAAATGCTCTTTCATAGACTACTACTTGTAGCCTTGTATCCAAATGCTTCAGTGTCTTGTGGATTATCTGTCAAATATTGTGAGATAGAGAAATAACATTATTAACCCTTCAGGGAAGACCAACACAGAAAAAGAAAAGCTAACCGGTATGTCTAAGGACATAAAGGCAGTCAGTGGCAGAGCAAGGAACTGACTCCTAAGTCTCCTGCTTCTTTCTCTCTCCAGACGTTCATTCTCTTTTTCTGGATTTTCTGTCTTGTATCTTGTGAAGTGATGTACATCTTTCAGAAATCTGCATTTATGTTTGCTTTAGAGTGGAAGATGATAACCTGGTCCAGATAATAAAATTATTGCTATTAAATTTTAGACAGATTTTTAATTAATACTTTTTATTGTGTGGAGATATTTCAGTACCATAGCAAAAAATTCTCATGGATGAAACTGAATAAGGATTCAGATTAGATGCATGTAATTAGACCTCTGAGTATGCAGTCAATATACTCTAAGCTTTAGACACTCACCAAAAGCATAGCAATTTGGAATCCATTTCTGCATTTATATGTAATTAGAAGAATTTCCCTGAAGCTGTTAGAATCTGGACGGACCATGGTGACACAGACAACAAGCGAGTTACATCATGTTATGTACCAGAATAAGGGCAAGACCAGGGTAAAACTCAGGCCCCTCTGAAGACCAAAGCTTTACTGTCTTCAAAATATGTTTAAAATTAATGTCAGAACAGTGGCTGAGTCCTCAGCCTAGAATAAACCAGCTCCTGGCAACTCTAGTCATCCAGTGTGAGTTTATCATAGCACTGACATCTATGTGGATATGGACATTAAATTTATTTAACTACGGAATTCTTAACTAGTTGCAAATTTGATTAACCTCTTAAATGTTTGTTTTCAAAAACTGGAGCATTAAGGTCATCCCTCCTTCTAACACCCAGTGTTTCTTTCATATTGTTACAAAAACAGAAAACTCTTTCTTCAATGACTCAGCTGTGCTTAAGTACAAAGTATACAGGTTGCTTACAACTGCTGGAAATACCCTGGATTCCCTTGTTTAATAAGAGATACTATTCTCTAAGTGATAAAAGAAAGCTGTGAAATAGAGCATTCCCTTTGTATGAAAAAATGGTTTGGAATATTTTAGTGAATGATTGTAGTATATCTGTTTCCCCTTATTGTGTTTGTCATGTATTAGTATTTAAAAAGTCATTGTTTTCCCCATGAAAATATTGCTGAATCTAAAAGCTAGGGGCAAATTTCAACAGGAATATTCCCTTTTATATCTGAGGAGCATTAGTTTTTTCTGTTTTTCACTTGTAAGTCCCCTGCTTAAACTTCTCTGTTGTTTATTCAAGGAGCAGGGACTATAGCAGGAATCCTGTATGAAAAATAAGCATGTAGCAAAAAAGACGATATAGTTCAGACATTACAATGGGTGACAGTGCTACATGTAAAAGCATTTTCTGAAACGGTTTGAATAGCAAGAACACTCTGTGAGATCAGGGTAGGTTTATATACAGTTCACAAAACTCTGTCTAGGCTACAGCCATGGCTGTGGATTACGTTACCTAAGTCTATTGCCATTCTTCTGTAAGCTGCCCTCCTTATCTAGCAGTAAAAGCTGCAGTCCTTCTGTAGTGCTTAGACAGTGTGTTAAGCAGGCAGGAAATTATTTGGGAACGTCAGATGCCAGCTTTTGCTTCAGTGCTGTAACACTGGGAGCTTACATGTGGCCAATACAGAACTAGAGTTTCCTTCTTCCTGTACACACAAGCACAACATGCACTGCTTCTTGTGTAATACAAGCTCACCCTGTGATGTGACACTAAGTTGTATGTCTGCCAAGTAATGTGACAAAACTGTGTTTTCCCCTTGTATGACCAAAGTGGGAATACAGTCACATCCAATGGATGTGGAAAGGAAGGTCTTAGCCCTTGCACTGACTCTGTGTCTCTGTGCTTCTGTTGGACACAGAGAATTGAACCCTGTGATCCATCACCACCTTCCTTAAGCAAAGCTGACACAGCTTTGTACATTATCCATGTAGTCCAGAGGCTTCTTTGCATAGCTCTTGTACAGACAGAAAGCCTGATAAAGGCAGAACAGATGAAGCTCTGAGCTTGGCACGCCCAATTCTTGTTTTCTTAGTTTGAGATAGATCTGCCCCATCATTTTTTTAATATTTAAAAATAAAAGGAAAATAGTTAGGCATTTAAGATACATATTCGATCAAGCTAGTGATCTGTGAACTCAAAACTCTCCTAGCAGTATTGTTCTGATGAATTCCAGTGGCTCCCAGGGGGCTACCAGAGGATCAGCTCATAATACTGCGGACTTCCAGTTCTCCAAATACTCCTTGCAACAACTCACTGCTGTAGTCTCCAAAGAAACTAGAAAGTTGTTATTTCTCATATCACAGATGAACAGAGATGCATTGTCAAGCATGATGAATATTACATTTATTTGTATTGCATAACTTAACTGATATAACATGATACAAATTGTATATATTTAGTCCTGGTTCTGCTGTTTGAAAATGGGGGCTGTTGAAATTGTGCAGAATTGGATTTTAGGGAAAAACTCCTTGCCTTTTTATGTCAAAGGAAATGAAATAGAATATTCATAGAAAAATACTCAAATGAGCTACATTGATGGCAAAAAAAAATATTTGCATGAAGTTTAGATGTCTAAAAACTGGATGTTTAAGTCAGAATTAAACACTTCATAGCAAATATAAAAAAAATAGGTACTCACAATTAATCTGATCCATCTACACCCATTTTAGGGAGATAAATGCTTGTCTAGAAGTGTCTTTTTTATCTCCACTGGCTATAGCAGGATCTTGGGGTGACTAGCTCAGCCTCAGAAACTAAGGTTTGGGTTTCTTAGTAGGGGGAGAGAAATCCTCCCCATTGATGAGTCCTCTAGCTGATACCCTGAATAAGGAACAGCTTCATAGCCCCCTCCAGGCTCACTTGCTCCTGCTAAATAGTAGAACTGAACTCAAGTGAAGTTGATTTGGCTCAATTCCATAATGCTGAAGCATTATATTTAATCTTACTGGAAAGGAAGAAAAAACTCATTTGTTGGCGTTTCTTTCTTTTTTTTTCTTTTTTTTTTCTTTTTTTTTCTTTTTTTTTTGGCCACACTGAAATATTACTTTGAAAATAAAGTTATAGCAGCATAAATTTTTCATATAGAGCTGATCTAATTAACTTCAAATGGTGGGGGCTTATTCTTTTGGAGCGGAAAATTTGATGTCTGATCCGTCTTTTACCAGAAAATAATGAATACCTTAACTGTACAGCATGGTGGTAGCTATGAAGATCTACTTTGTTTTTTAAGACTCCAGATTTCAATCTTTCTGAGAGGATAAATGCAGAAGGAGAGTAATTTGGCATGTGCCATCTTCTTATCTATTACTGCTACTCAAAATTATCAAGAAATACCTCTCTACTTTAAATCAGGCAGCAAAAAAGAATGAAAAAATGTGTAACCATCTTTAATATTCATCATTCTGTGATAAATTATCTTGCTTTTACCATAGAACATGGTTATTTCTAATTAAATGTTTGCTGGCTACTGAATCTATAGCTGCACTTTGCTTTTCAAGCAAAACTTAAAATGCAACAATCCTTGTCATATTCAGGGAACTTACAAGCTAGTTGGCCAGATCCTGCTATTTCATCTTTGCTTTATTGTTCTTTAGGTGCCAGTTATGGTCAATCCATTGTGTTTAAATTGTTGGCCATCACTGCCTCCCTCTTTTTCAATTTCTCCTGCACACAGCAGGAGAGAATTTCAAAATGTCTGGCAAACTCATTACTCCTCATAACTACTGCTGTGCTCAGCTAACTGGAGTTGTGGCAGCATAAGCCTTAAATGGCTGACAGCATACTAAACATCATATTCATTAGCTTTCTTCTTCTTCTTTTTTCATACTTTTGTTTTCTTTTTCTATTAAAAACTGCTCTCAGAAGAAACTTTCAGTCACTTGAATGAACAGCAAATCAAAATGTAAGGTATTTTAAAAGGAAAATTAAGGTCACAGAATATTCTTACATAAAAATTTTTCTGCATAACATGTTACATACTGTAGAAATATATTTTTACACTGTGGATTTATTTCTTCCCAAATGCTACACAACACATAAGATTAACAAAACCGCCTATGCATCAGATTTTGGGATAATAGTAAAGAAGAGACACAGCCTCTCCCTACTGTGATTGCTTTATGAAGCGATGTACAGCTGATATACCCCCTACAGATAAATCCCAAGATCCAGAATGCATCAGGATTCCTGTCCTGCCCATACACCAAAACTCCTTGCATTAGTTAGGTGCTCATTCTGTTTTTTTTTTTTTTTTTTTTTTTTTTTCCCCAGAGAGGGCTGACTATACCAAGAAGACATTGGGAGTGCGTTCTATGTGTTTTCTATGGAATGTTTTCTATGGAGTCCAAATGCAGAGACTTTTTGATCAGCGGAGACTGCACCCTGACTCCCTGCCCCAGACTGTGAACACAGGATGCAGACAATCTTGATCATCATCAGAAACTGCCAATGTGATCATGGAAATTGAAGGTGAATTGGTGGAACTGAGAAATTTTCTGTCACAACCAGCTCTTGAAGACACTTGTCAGGGAGCCCTCTGAAAACAAGCCCTTCAGTTAGCAGCAGAGAGATCCGAATGGAATAATGCTGATGACCTTGCCTTTATCACACCATCCTTCCTAAAAGAGATTTCCTATTGCCTGCCTCATGCCTCAGACTTTTCATACTTGGTGGTTTTATGTGCAATTCTGTATGTCTGAATTTTCTTTTCTCCTCTCCAAGCTACATTGCTTCTCCCAGTACAGAAGGAACACTGAGGGGACTGGGTGTCTCTAGTTTCTCTCCCACTGGGGGACCAGGATTTGGTAGTGCAGGTGATAGCACCATGTTAGGGTAAAGAGAGCAAAAAAACATCCCTTGTTTAAGTTCCTTTTGCTGTCTTTGCTGACTTGGTAGATTAGCTTAGCTTGAAGGATGCTCTCAGCAAGAGGGTTAAAGAGACACTTTTGCAGTAATGTTGGTTTTCCTTTTTCCCCATATTTCAGCAAACTTGTTACGACTTTGTACAGTGATGCCTAGGTGATTGTTTGGCATTTTGGAAATGGTTGGATGTTAAAATTTTAAAGTTTTCATGTTAAAAAAAGCTGATGGAGAAATTCCATGAATACATAATAAATTCCATTTATTACAAGTGAAGATACCTACATGAAGATACAGATATAATTTAGGGAGTTGGAGATTGATATGATGGGAGTGCTTAGGATACTGACAAAACAGAACAGTCCTGGACTTTAAAACAAAACATTACCAAATTCATTCATTAAAACCCCACATTTTATGTCAATGGTTAGTTCTTACAAATTATTAGTTATTATCACTGCATCTACACAACTGCTACTCTTTAACAATTGTTTCGTAAATTAGCTGTGAGTATCCTTCTTGTGTATTTGGCATTATATCCTGCCTATTTACAGTCTCTTGTGCTTATTTTGTTCTTTACTTACAATTTCTTGTTACCTGGATCCCTCCTACATTCAACTGCATACATCTTTGCCCCTTTGGTGTCACATTGCTCACATACTTATGTAAAATGCATGTACGGAGTGTCTGCCTATGACGTTGCAGTTTTACAGCCACTGTTTTGGCTGCAAATTGAATGAAGGGGCCTTATTCATTTACCTACAAGTTGAAAATGAATCAGATTTCTTCTGACATGTCTGTTTATGGTTGATATGACTCTTTGTCACCTCATCCATCAAATATCATTGCCTCAATTTTCATTAACAGCAAGAAGCTGCTGCTTGCTGTTGCATGTTTGTGCAAAACCATTATAGGAAGTAAATCTTAATGGAGATGCAAAAATACTTATCAATAAAATAATTCAAATTTTTTTTTTTTTGAATTTGTGTTATTGAACTCTTGCTTCTGTGCTTATTGACCTGAATGGACACTCAGTTTTACATACGATAGTTAAAGAACATGAATATCATGATATATAAGTATGATAGGGCAGTCTTTGACTGCCAATTTATTGAGATATATGGCCTAAATAAGGGAATGCTAAAAGACTCATACTTCCTGTCATCCATGAAAAAAAGAAAATGCTGAGGAAGATAGTACTTTGTTATTCAATAAAGTTTTTACTAAACATGCATATATTTCTACAGACTTTAAACACGTGTTAGAAATCCTTTCCTGATTTACTTTTCTAAATAACTTAGCTCCATTTTAGGAAAATGTATATGAACTTTGTTATTTATGATTTTTACTTTGCATAAAATACTTATCAGAAGTATCTGATGGTGGGTGGTGTGGTTGCAGGGGTGGCTTCTGTGGGAGGAGGCCAGGGATTGCCCCATGCTGGACACAGCCAGTTCCAGCTAGCTCCTCCATGGATCTACCACAGGACACAGTCGAGCCCATCAGCAAAGCTTATGTGAAAACATATTTAAAGGAAGGGCAAAAATGCCAGACAAATAGGAGTGAGAAGCAGCAGTATGAACACGAGAGTCAGAGAAGGAGGGGGAGGAGATGCTCCAGGGCCAGAGCAGAGAGTCCTCTACAGCCTGTGAAAGAGACCATGGTCGAGCAGGTATTTTCCTGCAGCCCATGARAGGACCATCTGCTGAAGCAGATATCCACACTGCATGGAGGACTCCACACTGGAGCATGTGGATATTTCCTGAAGGAAGTGTGGTCCATGGAGAGCCCATGCTGGAGCAGGTTTACCCCGAAGGACTGCAGCCCATGGAGAGGCCCCACACTGGAGCAGGGGAAAAGGAAGGAGCAGCAGAGAGGAACTGTTGTGGACTGAGTGTAAACCCCCCATTTCTCATCTCCCTGTGCTGCTTGGGGCAGGGAGGAAGTAGAGAAGTTGGGAATGAAGGAGTGACATTCAGCCTGGGAAAAAGGAGGGATGGAAGGAAGGTGTTTTAATTTTGTCTTTATTTCCCACTATCCAAATCTGTTTCAATTGTCAATAAATTAAATTAATTTCCCCAAAGTTTTGCCCATGATGGTAATTGGTAAGTGATGTCACTATCTTTGTCTCAGCCTGCAAGCTTTTTTCATCTTTTTTTCTCCTCCAGCAGAGGACATGTGAGAAGAGGGAGAATGAGAGAGTGGCTGGGTAGGTATCTGGCATCTGGCCAAGGTCAAACCACCATAGTTGGAAATGACAGGTTATAAATCTATTTACCACTTTGGTCAAAAGACAAGCAAATCATAAACTCATACCAAGGAAAATAATTCATCTTTTAAGATACCAGTTGATCCCACAGATAAGTATAATCTTACCCACCCAACAAAATGAAAGTGACTCAACAGACCAAACAAGAAAAATTCCATTACTTACAATAATTCAAAAGGGACATTCAGATTAAGTATTATTCCTGGGTACTAAATCCAAGTCAGCTACCAGACTTTTTCTTTCTTACTTTTGTCTTTCTTTGATGATAAAACCTCATTTTACAACATAATAAAATTCTTAGTTTAAGCAATTTTTATAAGAATGCCAAAGGATTTAAATTTTAGACAACACTGATTGTTGGGATATATTTTACAGAAACTCATTACTTTTAACTTGTTCTTTCTCTGATGGAAACTTTAATTGTTTTTCAACTATTTAAGATAAAGCTCTTTTGAAATTTGTAGTTAAAAATACCACATGTCTAAATGTAAACCATCGCATAATACCTTCCTGATTCCATTGCTGTGTGAATTCTAAAAAAAATTACCTGCAATATAACAAGGCCATCTGATGCTATAACTGGATAAAAAAGTAAAAAGCCATTCAAATGTAAAAAAAACAAAAACCAAAAAAAAACCCCCAAACACCACTATCATTTGGGGAATTAATTAGGAATTTGGCAATGCTCAAGCAACTTCCTTACCAAACTAAAAAAAAAGACAAAATCCATCTTTCAAAGATGAAAGGTAAACGAGAAAAAAGAATGCCTTCTCAATTGTCCATTTAAATGTAAAAAGGCCCCTTAGGAATAATTAAATTAAAAAAAATACTGTTTGGAGAACAGAGAAATAAGAGTGTTTGGATTTATTTGAAACAGAAATTCAACTCCTAACGGGCCCCGGGGAAAATAAAGGGAAATATCAGAAAATAAACTAAATAAAAGGGCAAGACCTCTAACTTTATAAAAGATTGTCAGAACTTCCTGCCAGATAAGCAAAGGCAAAATGACTGTGATGGTGAAACAAAACTATAACCCTACTACATAGATCACCTGTTCATGAGCTTAAATTGCTGACAAGGCAACCTAAAAAAGTGTTAAATGAATAAAAGTATGACAGCATTTAATTCTGAATCTGGGGAAGACTGAAAGAGGTTTTCTTTCCTTCTTCCCTGAAGTTATGGAGAGAAAGGGATATAAAGCTCCCTGAATTGAATACAGAACACAGTCTGGTTCCATCTTTAGCTTCACAATGCTAATCACAACTACTTGTTGCTGCTAAGTCTGACTTGCAAACAACCAAAAATTAGTTTATAACAAAGCATTGTTAAATACCATGAAAAGCTGGGATAAAAATATGACTGTACTTATATGGTTTTGATGACACGTACTTTGGCTGGAAATACAGCTAAGACTTCAGCATGAATTGGTGAAATTAATTTGAAAGACAAGTTCAGGGAATTAGGTTGAAATGCACTTGAAATATTTTTGATTTAAAGTTGTTCACGCTAAATACTGTAAGTGAAGTAATCTTTGTTTATTGTCATTCTAACTATATTTTGTTTTCATTTTCTACCCTTTCTTAAGCATAGACTTGTCAAACTGAAAATGTAGAAGTGCTACTGTTGATGCTCCAGCTGGTGTAAATGAAACTGTCTGTATAGCTATTTTGATGCTCTGAGAAATGCTGCTGTGACACACCATGTCAGCAAGTACATTTTGATCATTGGTCATAGCCAAGATTTGAATGCGATCATTGGTCATAATCAAGACTGGTCATTGTCTTTAATGTAGTGACCTCAACACCCAGTAAGTGACCTCTCTGTGACTGAAAAAAACAGTTTTTAAAAGGACATCAGAAAATTTAAATACAATTTCTTGATTCTTTAGACTTCAATTTCTTTTTACAGAAAAGAACTTGGCACTCAGCAAACTGGAAACCTGCTGATCACATGGAGTGTCCTTGTCTGATTCTACTTCATCTGCTCTAGGTGCTCACCAGAAACTAAATACTTGGAGTTCCAAGAGGATGGGTGCTTTTTTTGAAGTGTCTTTCAAGGTAACTAGATTAGATTATTAGCTACTGAGAGAAAATGCATTGTATTCTTTAAACTCAGAGTTTAAAATCCAGAATCCTGTATCAGGAGCTTAGGTTATATGGGAAGATGGTCAGACACCTTCAGATGAGATCTAGGGCAGTTAGCTTTCTTAGCTGCCAAGTACTGGTTGGGAGGAATACAGAATTCAGGGTACTTCTGTAACTCTTCAGGGAGGTTATGGATCAGGGCTGCTAAGAACTAGAGTCCCGACTGATTTGATGTACATACCCTGGAGCCCCCTCCTAAGGATAGGTGCTTATATCTTACCCTTTTTTCATGCTTCCTGTTATAACTCCTTCATCACCTTCCTCCATCTCTCCCTCAACAATTTTAGGAAGCTCTAGTTTTGAATATGCAGATGCACATAGAAACTGGAGTTGGATCTGTAAATTGCCATATGTCCTGCTTAGGTGTTAACATCTCCTTTTGAACCTGGAATCAGCCAAAGTTCCTTAATAAGCAACAGTTGAAATCCAGAAACTAAAGATGTCAGAGAAAACTTGTCCGAAATTTCTGTGAAACCCAGATTTCACCCAGGTGTATCCATGCCTGAGTCCTGTGGTTCTGGAGTACATTGATAAAATCTATAATGTTTTAGAGCTGAAACAAACCCATTCTTTTTAAAATTTCAGGTAAAACATCAACAATAACTTTAATTTTCTCTTCAGATTTCTTTGCAGAAGAAAAGAAAAGTCCATTTGACATTTTTCTCTATCTGTACAAACTACAGAGCAAACAGGGGCCTGTATTGCTCCTGCCTCATACTTTTTTCCTCAGGGTAATTTCATTGCTGTTAGATGGTTCACATTCACTAGAGTAATGTGTTGGTGACTGAAGCCTCAAAAGTTAAAATGAAGCTATACAGATTATTATATTTTGAAGGACTATAAGATAGCTTTAGTACTGAAAACATGTTCTTTGGAATTATATTACAGATTAAGAACACCATACCACATCTTCTGAAGATCAAATGCAATGTCATGTCCTTAACTGATGTAGATCTTCATATCTTCAAGATATATCAGTTGTACTATTCTGCTTCACACTAGCTGAGAATCCAGCTGCTGTTTCCTCATGATCACGTAAGATTTTCTTATCTGACCAAAACACTTGTCTAATTCCTATTCAAAAACAAACGTGCAGTACATTAGAGATGAACTGAGACGGGATTATACTTCAGGCACCGGGAGTTGCCTTTTCTTGCTACTAAATTTCTCTTTACTCATTGACACTACAGTGTGGATCTGCCATGCTTTTTTACCTTGCTGCCACAAAGTTTTCATTGTAAAAGGTGATATTGCAGCAGCACAGATGTCACAGATTATGCTAATCAGTAAAGAGCCATTTTGTGATTTCTTTTCCATAAATCTGTTCTATAGGACAACACTTAGGAATTATGTAATTCAAGATGTTAACAGCTATTGGTTCTGGGATTGATTTGATGTTTAAATGACAATTTCATTTCCTCAAAATTTTGATGTACTCAGTCACAGTGTACTGCAACTTAAGCAAACTGAGATCTCAGTCCTCCTTACATGAATATTTTGTCACTGCTTTTCCTGGGAACAGGGTTAGACTTTTGATTCAGTCATTCTTTTTCAAAGGAAATCTGAGTGCTGTGTTTGACAGAGACACATAGAGTCCTGGAATTCGGTAGCCAGGGAAATTAAGATCTGTTGTATTCTCACTTGATAATTTTGAGCCTCAGGTTCCAGATTTTGTACCACAAAATAGAAGCAGAAGTGTTTGGCAGTGGAGACTTTGACTTCTGTCATATATACGCCAACTATATCCCAACTTTATGTTTACATCTCTATTACTTTGAAAAAGTATTAGTTTCTGTTCCTCCAAGGCCCATTTGTAGGTGTGTGCTATAGGGTATACCTTATATTAACAATTATTTCCTTAGCTAATCCTCAAAAAGGGTAGAAAATTACTTAAAAATTAGTGACCTGGAATTTGCCCCTCCAATTGCATTCTCTATGACATTTTAGTCTAGTACTATATTTATATCCTCTTTTTGATTTTAAGTTTTTTTGTTATATAGTATTTTAAGTTTAATCAAAAGTCAACTTAGAAAGGCCATTCTGCCTAAGGGATATTTTTCCATTAAGTATTTGACATATTGGTGGCCTTGAGGGATTATTGGTTTTTGAAGAAATATTAACAGCTGGAAATTTGCATTTTAATACAGTTCTCCTCAACTACTCAAGCAATTTTATTTTTAAGACCTGTGACAGGCTTCAAAGCCTTAGTTCTAAAGCAATCTTGCCAAGTAGTAGCTAACATAATTTTACTACAAATGATTAAGTTTCCTAATAGGTTTTCCTTTTCAAAATCTTGTTTGAGGTGTCTGTGAAGTCAATACCAAAACTTTGTGATTTGTACCAGAACTAGCATTGCTAATTTGGCTGAACTAGAGGGAACTGGAAAAAGAACTCCTCTCAAAATTCTCGAACCCAAAGAAAAAGCAAAGTGAAAACTAAACCCAACATCACAGTCGTACCATAATTATGTTCTCTAAATCTAAGGAGGATGAGAACATCTGTAAATTGGTATCCTTGATGAGTTTGTTAAAATTATGACTATACAAATAGGCTATCATAGACATTTGTGTTGTTTACTGATATCTGAGGCTTTTAGGTGAATCTGATGCAGGAAAAGCTATTTACAGTAAAATTGGAACAGACTGCACACCATGGAACTGCTGATACCATCACTATGCACGTGGTGTCTGCCCCAGCTGCCATTCATGTGAAAATGCCCATTGACTTCATGCACTTTGTGTCAACCCAACAAAGAACTTATGAGTCAGTGACAGTTTTGAAAATGGGTTGGACTGAGTTAATCTTTCCTGACATGTTACCATTGCTGGTTGAAATTAAACAGACCCAGTTCGATCAAATAATCATACATTAGAGTATGATAGATTTGTTTTGAGAATGAAATTACAACACAAAATTTGGATGATATAGGGGTTTAGCTAAATCTTTAAATTTTAGAATATAGTTAAACCACAACTGGCTGCAGTTGCAGAATGGAGAAAAAAGGCACTAGCTGGGAAAAAACATTGCCAAAGTTTTCAGTACATCATCAAGTCTAGTGTAACTATTATCTTCAATGAACTCATTTCAGAGGAAAATATGATGTAATTTCTCTATCAGAAAAAAAACGCATATAAACCTGATCAAAAGTCCACCCTAACTGTTGGGAGCTATTCCATTGACCTTAGCAGATCTCAGATCAGGTCTGAATTTATTATTAGAACCCAAAGTATTTTAAACAGAGAAAGTAAGCTTTCTGTTTACTTTACTGGTTTCCATAGTAAGAAAGGCTTTTATTCATAACAGTGTGGATAACACAGTCATAGCCTCATTGCAGCTCAGAGTCTCATTGCAACTGAGAGTCTATCAAGTGATTCTTCTGTTGTGTTCAGTAGTTCACATATGAACACAGAAGAGTTTCACTGAATATCACCATGGAAATTCTACTGGATATTTTGGAAAAAAAAACCCAAACCAGACTACGTTTCCAAACCAGAGATTCATGAGTCAGTTATCTTTTGAGTTTAGTTCCAAAATAATGAGTGTATTTGTTTTGAATGAATGCATTTTTTGTGTGTTTGCCTTTTGGTTTCTGAATTTTAACTTTCCATTCCTGGTATGAAATACTTAACATTGTTTACTCTGCACAACTTATTTAGGTGATTTCCCTTTCACCGGCGATCCCCTTTCCACATTCTTTCCCAAAACTGCCAAATCAGTTCTGAACCCAAAGGGCCCACAGTAAGTCTGAATTCAACCCCTGTACATGCCCATACCCTCAAACCAGCATCCAGTCCCTTGTTCTGCCCCAAACCTCCACTTTGATTTTTCCATTGTCTCTTCCACACTAAAAGGCCTGTGTGGCCTTTCACAATGGAGCGCAAGCCTACAGATTAATGTTGCATTGAGTGTACCTTGCCAGTCTGATGGTTGCCATCTTCTAATTCACATACAGACTGAATGTCCGCAGTGAGGTGAAGAAACAAATACGGAATTAATCCTTATAAGGGTTAAGATGCTGCCCAGGGAAGTGGTTGAGTCACCATCCCTGGAGGTATTTAAAAGACGTGTAGATGTGGTGCTTAGGGACATCTAAGTGGTGGTGGTGGACTTTAGTGGTGGACTTGGCAGTGTTAGGTTAATGGTTGGACTCGATGATCTTAAAGGTCTTTTCCAACCTAAGTGATTCTATGATTCTATGATGCTTTTAATCCTGCAGGTCCCATATAATGATATTCCCTGGTAGAAGCAAAGGGACATTTATTTTCCAGCCTGTCTCAGATCGTGGCTGGAATTGGATGCCTCAGAGGGATGGGCAAGGAATACTGTAGAAATAATCTGGATTAACCTGATCATCAAGTCTTTTCTTTCAGATGTCCTCAAAAATTTTTTATGTCTAAACAAAAAGGTTTCTGTTTCTTTTATACATGTGTTTATATGTCAATATCAATTTTTTCAAACTGTAACAGCTCAAACTGTGATGAAACTGGTTTATTCTTAGATTTCAATAATGCCTTTTGGATTCCATAGGCTAATTCAGAACTGTTAAATGATAGGAATTATAAGAAGTGTTTCTTTGCCTCAGTTTTAAGTGAATTTTCTCCTCTCACTTGCATTTTAATTTCAAATCCAATTGCACTATCATTATTCAGAGCAAGGGCAGGAAAAAAAACCCTTTTAATTATACAGTCAAAAATTGTTCTGAAAACTGCGTGGAGATGAGAAATTTTAGGACATTTGGCAAACTCTGACCAGTTTAGAGAAAAAGAAAATATAATTTAAATAGGTAGAGGTGAATCCATTTGATGTAATGACTTATAAAATACTGTTTAAAAAGAAATATGATTGTCTACACTACCCTGGGCTCAGTAAAAAGTCCTCACTGATGTAATGTGAGTTTGTATGTGGGGACTGCAGTTGTAGTTTGAAAGTTATGTACATATCTCTCTGGTATATTTTCTAAAAATGAGTACGTTTCAATGTACCAGTAACTGAATACATCCCAAACCCCCAAAAACTTCCTTCTAAACTAGTAATTATGTAACAAAATATGTACTTTGTCACACTTGGTAAGACCAGTGTGTTGATTCAAACACCTCAGCCAAATAAGATGCGCACATAGGAATATGATTACAGCTAGAGGCTGTAACTTTATTAATTTAATTAACATAATGATAACTGGGGAGATGCAAAACTGCTATTTCACCCAATATCACTACCTAACAGGAGTGCTCYAGAGTGCTTTTACCTAGGATATATCAATCAAGTTAATAATAAAACAGCAAACTTCATTTATATTCCTCAGCAGCTGACAGCCAAACCCTTTCCCGTTTTCTACTTGTGTCAGAGATCAAGGTGAAGGGTGTCTCAGCCTATGTTTAAAACTTTTGCATATACTGGGGCAGGTTGGCCACTAACTTGGAAAATGCTTGAGACCGCCTGAAAATTTTTCCCTTGAATCACCTTGGACCTTGTACCATAAGGTCCTATATTTCAAATCAGCAAAAACTGCAAGAAAAACGTATTCTAAAACAGTTGCCCCTATAAGCTCCTCTGAGCCTGCTAAGTTTCTTGGGTGTGTGAAACATGAGAAAATTTACATTGCAGAAAATTAATTTCTAGATACAATAGAGGACAAACAATACACAGTACAACACTGTCACAAAACTCAGGAATCCAGAAAGACTGGATATAACCTAGAAACGCAGAAAGAACTAGAGACCAGACAGATTTGCTTAGTAAAAGCTGAAAGTTAATGGTAACATTGAGCCCATGTAATAGTTTAGTTTGCAGGTGTGGAAAAATTGGATTCATGACTGATTTTACTTTTATGTAACAAGCTATAGTTGAAGTATCTTTTATCACTAACTTTAGCCTTTTTTTGTGTTAAGGATATTCTTATTAAGGAAGACCTTTATGATGTACTATGACAAATTTTATTGGTCCGAAAACCGCAGGAACTAAGTAACAGAGCTTATAAAAATTATACTAGAAAATGAGAGGTTTTCGGTAGAAAATGCTGGGGCATTGGAAGGGAACTTTCCACATGAATGTACCTGTTTTTTTTTTAATCAGGAAAGATTTCTTTTATTCAGCATTTAATTTCTATCAAAACTAGAAAAAAGCAATCCTGTCATTGCCAACAGATAGCCACGCACTGGCAGTATGAAAAAGCAGACCTTAAATCTTTGCTCTGAYTCATTTGGAAAGAAGGACTTGAACTTGCAACTCTTACATCCCAGGGGAGCGGCACTTAGCTACTGCCTCTTCTGAGGAGAGGTTCTCTATTTTTTCCATAAAAACCCTTCAGAAGTCTCAGTTTTGGCTTGATGCGGAGTTATCCATCAAAAATACCACTGTCTTCAGCCTTGTCCTTGTCTCAGTGTACAAAATGCAGTTACATTTTCATTGGATGCAAGTGCCTGAATCTCTACAATTAATACCATGAAAGTAAACTATAATTACAAATATTGAAATTAATCCTGCTAAAGAACTTGACTATTCTTAACTCCTGGGCACTGCACAAATGATACTCTAGAGACATCAAACTTTCATTGTTTGTTTTTCCAATGCTTTCTTAGTTTGAGAACACCTGCCTTACTGGAAGCCGTATCTGTGATTCATGCAAGACTTTTATTTTAAATTCTGATAATTTACAGTTCCTTTGGAACCTGCTTAAATTGATTCCATGTGTACATGATAACACTATTCTGTTAATAATTTTGTATTCTGTAAACTGAAGGATGTGAAGTTTCCCAGAAATTTTACTAGAGGTCTATGATACCAGTAAGTCAGTTCTGACAACCACAAGTGAGAGTGAGTGAGCAAGTGACAGTCTCCAATGCTCCCACTCTATGACCAAGATGAACAACATAAAATTAGTTAGAGTTCTCTTTCCAGGGAGTTTACTAGAATTATTCTCCATGAAAGGAATCAAATTCAAAAAATGAAAATTTACTCCAGTTTGATTTTCAACATCTCACAGTACAGATTTTAAAAATACCCAAGGAAGTTAGAAGTACAAATTCTGAAAACTTAGCACTCATTCTCCTAAATACTTCAGTTGCTTACAAAATGTCCTTAATGCCCTTGGTGAGAAGAAAGAAGGAATGGATATTCTACCACTTCTACCATGTCCATAAGCAATGATTAGACATTAGCAATCGTTATATGCGATTAGAAGCTGGCTACTTCACAGAGTGTGCTTATAAGGAAATCATACATATTGTGGATGTTAGCTTATAGAAAAAGTGAAGTATGTTATTTTTTCTTATGAACACATTACTACTCTGTATTAAATATATAAAGCATTACAGGAAAAAACACAGGTGGAAGAAGAAGTATCTTCAGTAGACATTTGTAAAACATTCTGTGAATAAAAGAAGATCCATAATTTACTGCAGCTGCAGGGTAGCTATAAATTATATTCAGACAAATCACTGTTTGTTCTGTTATTGTAGTGAAAAATTCTCCTAGCAACTACCATGCCTTACTGTATCTGWGAGTTAATATATAGAACATTCTTTCTTAAAAGAATGTATACAAATGGATGAGAAAGTTCTTAATCTTTTCTGGCAAAGCCCACAAGGTAAAATGGTTAATTTTCAGTTGAAAGAAAAAAGAAATCTTTTAGTTGCTCTAGACTATTTGGATGAAACAGTAGAAAAATAAGATGTAATGTGTGTCAAAAAAAGAAAGGAAAGGGCAAGAAAAGTGCTAAAACAGCAGTAGAGGAGAAAACATAAACAAACATATTACTAGGTGAGAATTAAAATATAAAAAAATGGAATGAAAAAGTGATACTAAAACCTGAAATAAACTATTTGAATCATTATATAGAAAAATAAGAAAACAAAACAGTACCAGCTAGTGGTACTGTATGCCTTGGAAAAATAAACAGGTACGATGAAGAAATGGTTGTGTATATTTGTTATAGGTCATCTGACTTGGAATGGAAAATTCCTACACCAACTCTTGAAGTGTTAAAAACCAGAAGCTACTATATTCATGAGGGACTTAATAATAACCATTTTGAAACCCATTAGATAATGAAGACAGTAAAACATGAAAGTAGTTCCTAGAATACAGAGAAGACAGCTTTATGATCCAGAAAGTAGAAAATCAATCCAGAGGAGAAACTGTCCTGGATCTACTTCTTCAATAGGGAGGAACTAATTGAGAACGTGAGTATAATACAGAGCTACTTGCATTACTCACCATATGTATCTGATTGTAAGAAAGTAAATCCTGTTGAATAAAGAAACTGAAGAAATATGGCACAGCAGAATACATCTGTGCCAAACTATTAACCCTGCCTTGCAGTCCTGGGGAAAACAAAGTGTACAAGCTCTAGGAACATGCAGAAAGTTGTGCTGCACAGCAATGATGCTTGACGCATCACTGGTGAACCAATACTAGTGGTTACCAATTATCTACTGAGTTGTTTCTCTCCTGCAGTTTGCAGCATTGTGTCGCTATGGTAAAGTTAGCTGGCAGTGAGTTAAGTGGAAGAAGACTAGTCACAGCAGAATGGAGCATGATGCAAGCTAATTTATTTGGTTTTGTAATTTAGGCTAACTTGTTTTAAAAAAATATAAGATATATAAATCTAACTACACAGAGTGCAACACAGAAATGTTTTCTGCTGTTGCTTGACCCTCAGGAGGATGAAGGTGGGAACAGAATAACATAGAAGAGAAGACTCTGGAGCACTCAAGTTCCTTTGGAGTAGTGCCTTCTCCAAGAACGTCTCTAGCACTGGTTCCAGTCTTCATTGGCTATTTGACTCAGTAGTCTCTATCCTACCCTGTCTGTTTTCATCTACACAAAACTCAGCAGAGTCAGACAGGACAATGAAGTACTAGGGCCAGTTTATAACCTTGCAGTACCAATAACTAACATAATAACCATGACCTTTGATGGAGTGAAAATTCTCCAAATTAAGATGTAAACCAGCCTGTGTAATGTAGTTGTAGAGGATGACAGCCCAGCTATTCAAAGTGTCAAGAAGCAGTTTGGTAGTCTCTTCATTCATCCAGTGTAACTGTTGTGCTCTCACCAATAGCACAGATGGTTCTCATCTGTTGCTGATCTATGGAGGTAATCAGTGCAGGCAGGATAGAGACAGTGAATTCAGTGAATAGAATTCAAGAGGGAGTGAAGATCTAGTTGTGGACTCAAGAGATGGATTAACGTCTCAATTTTATTTTTTAACTGATATCTCACAAGAAAATTCAGTTTGGAAGGGACCTGAGGACATCTCTAGTCCAACCTCCAGCTCAAAGTGGAGTCACCTATGAGGTCAGACCTGGTTGCTCAGGGTCAGGTCAGGTCTTGAAAACCTCCAGGGATGGTGACTGCAGAGGCCCTCTGAAAAACCTGCTCCACTGTTGGACTGACCTTATGGTGAGAAAGTTTATCAGTGCATCCTGGTTGAACTTTACCTGTTTCAAATTATGCCTGTTTTTCTTTCAGCCACCATGCACTGCTGTGCAAAGCATGTCTCTGTCTTCTTGGTTATTGCTTTGTAGGTCCTGACAGGCTGCTGGTAGGTCCCCCCAAGCTGTCTCTTCTCCAGGATGAACATGTGCAGCTTCCTCAGTTTCTCCTCACAGGGCAAGTGCTCCAGCCCTTGACCATCTTGGTGGCTGTCCTGTAAACTTGCTCCACTTTATCAATGTCTTGTACTGGGGGAACAAAACTGGACACAGCATCCAGATGTGGTGTAACGAATGCTGAGTAGAGGGGAATAATCATTCTCCTTGAGCTACCAGCTGTGCTCCTGTCCATACAGTGCAGGACACTGCTGATCTGCTTTGCTGCAAGGGCTCACTGTGGGCTCATGCTCAGCTCACTGTCTGCCAACCCCTCCAGGCCCTTCAGCAGAGCTGCTCCCCAGCCCGTATCATTACAAGGCGGTCTCCCTTCCCATGTGTGGGACCCAGCATTTGTCCTTGCTGAATTTCATCAGGCCCCTGTGGCCCATTCCTCCAGCCTGTACAGATCCCTTTGGATGGCAGTCCTGCCCTCAAGCCTGTTGATGTCTCCTCCAATTTGTTGTCATCTGCAAACTTGGCATAATTTTTTCTCTTCCTCCAATCTTCTTTCTTTTGAGTAAATTCATTCAGGGAAGGGCTGTGTCTTGCATGGCATTGGGTGAGGTGCCTGTCTGAGGGATCTTAGAGGGCCATCTTCTCAGAAACCTCAGGGCTTTCCTGTTATATCAAGAATGATTGTATTTGTTGGAGCACCTATCACCCACTTATATGCTTAAATCCCTGACTGAAAACTCTGTGGACAGAGTATGGGAGAGTTGTGCTGTGTTTCAGTTCTTAGCCCAAGCAGTGACACTAGCCACTGCGAGACTGGACTGAAGAAAGAAGGTATATTTGGAGGAACTAGATACAGTGAAATATTAAGAACATATTATTTACTCCAGCTTTGCAATGGAAAGGACTCTATCATAGTTTCTTATTTTAAAAAATCTTGAATAATTTACTGAGCATTAAGGCCATGCTGCCTTCTTATTTAAATAATTTATTTTTTATTACCCCTAACCCATGATGTTTTAACCCCATCAAAAATTTGACCTCATTATTCAGCTGGTTTGACTAGCTAATTTGGAAGAGCAAATCTGGCAGAAAAAAGTGAAAAAAAATCAGCCATTTTTCACTTTTTGCCTCAAGCATGTAACTATGAATGATTCATAGCACTTCTTGCTCTGTGACAGATTCATTATTAAAAGTTTATTTAATTATCAATACTGTGCTCTACTCTATTAAGAAAATTATATTTTATATTGACTATTACTTGTGAATGAAGTTATCAGTGTCATTCAATCCACTTGGAATCCTGAACATCTGTTTCATTAAGCTGATAACGTTTGTTATCGACATGTTTGATGCAATACATTTTCCAAGGGCATATTGGCAGTTTCTCCATGTCTTAAGAGAACTCTGTGGTGTAAGCTAGTATATATGATACTGTGTGTCCTGTTTGTTGTTGTCTGGATGTTTGGGGTATTTTTTAGGCTCAAAACCACTGAGAGATTGTCCTGCAGTGCCCACTTCAGTAGTGCCAGATTAATTTATTTCATTGCTATTTTCATGGCAAATATGTGACAAGGAACACAATGATCTCAGCATGTAAATTATATCTGGACGTACGAAATAAAGGGATTTATTATCTGCTGTTAATGTCAGTTGTTTCCAGTTTGCCTAAATACATTAAGAACATATTATGATGTTATGGATATTATGCAAACACTAACATTAACATATTTTAATGCATGCTTCTATTTTTTCTTCATTCCATTTCAGATTAATATCCATTACCATTATCAATGTTTTCTCTCTTTTGTGCTGGAAATTGAATTCTGCATTAGAGAAGGTGGATAATGTTTAATAGGAAAATTAGAAATATTCCAAAATAGAAAAGGTTTATTTTTTTTCTATTTAAGATTGTTTTCATGCTCAAATGATATTTTCTGCTTGTTTTCATTATTCTCAATAGTTTTTATGTTGGAAAATACCCGGGTGAATAATTGGCTTTTTCTAAACTGAAGTTCCAAATTTAATCCAGAAGCTTTCTTTAAAAACATGTGGTACAATTACAAAAGAATGTGTTTATTTATTTATTTAAAATATAAAAAGCACAGGGAAATCAATGATCTTGTTGCTCACTTCAGTGGACTAGGTCTTACACTGTTTTCAGTTGCCAAAATATGTTACATTATGAGGAATCAATATTCTGTCTATATTTAATGTTGCTTTCCATGCCAAGCTAAATTTTGTATCTTGCCATTAAGCATTTTTCTCTCTCAAAGTTTACACATATAACTGTGGCTTAGCAAGTGCTGTCATAAAGTTGATGCCATTTTAGAGATAGGAAAATGCAGAAGAGAAAGTATTTATGATATTTTGAAATGTTTACATGTTTCAAGTATTCTGAGATTTTGTGTGGTGTTTGTTTTTTTTTTCAAAGTTCATTTTTATTATACCAGCTTTGGGAAAAAAACCTATTGTAATACAGAGCAAATTAAAGTCAGGAAAATGCAAGTCTTGATTTTTTTTTTTTTTGAGTAGTCCGCAAAGGATTAGTCTAGTAACTGGCAGAAACATAAGGCTTTATTTTCCATGCATGAATAAGTCTATGATGAATCAAGTCACTGTCTTTAAAGTATAAAGCAGTGTTTATAAACAGTGATAAATTAATAGGCAGTTAGAAACACATACAACTTTCTGTCCTGATCAGTACAGCTTTACTTAGTAAAGATCAAGCAACAGTTCTTACAAGAACTGTTGACATTATTACCTGTTCCCTGAACTTTCATCTCCCTCTCTCTGGGTCTACTGAAGAAGGCAAATATAGATACTAGAAGATACATTTTTTTCATTAGAATCTTCAAAAATCTCTATTTTAAGATACCCACCCAACCTCAGCAGATGAGACAACTCTTCCCCTTGATGACTGTTTACTATATCCCTGACCAGAGATGGTAAGAAAAATTTCCCTTAGAAATTAACTGCTTTGTGGGACTGTACCAGTATGGGACATATTTTCAGAAATGTGCAGAAAGATTCTTTGGATCTAAATGCGATATTCAATCAAAATTAAAGAGATTCAAGCCACAATAACAAATAGCATAGAAGAAATGGAAGAATAAGACTTGGGAACTTGATTCCAGGTCTTCTATAAGTGAATATTATAATTCATGTCTATACAGACAATCCTTGTTCTGGCATTGGGACAGTGACAGTTTATAGGCCAGTCTAGCATCTCCAACTAAAACTTTCAATAAATTCTCATTCTAGCTATTATTCAAACCAGAAGTTTTCAGTGTAGTATCTCCCTCCAGACAGACTTCTGTGAATACATGTGTTTGTGTGCATGTGGTGAAAAAAGATCCCAAATTACCATATATTTTCAAAGTAGTATGAGATCAAGCAATTAAGGACTTCATCATAAAACACAAAGCATCACACTAGCTAGCAACTTCAATGTATTTTCCAATTTCTCAATGCCTTAATACCATGTACAAATTTAAAGCAGAAAATAGAAGCCAAACAAGTTCCAAACACCACACTCTATAGTTCTAGTTTTCACATGGTATAACATAAACTAATCTATATGAAAATCATTGAATGATAGCAATTGATACTGGAACGCAGTATCTTAAAATACTTTCCTCCATTTCTCCCTCTCAAAAAGAAAATTCTGTTAATTTTCACACCACCTTGAGCTTGCCAAACTCATCACAGGAGCCAAACATCCACCAAGCTAATATCATATGGAACCAGACCTCATCAGAGCAACAATTGGCAAACCTGTCCATTGGAGCCAGCACAGTCAATCCCTTCCCCCACTATCCCAAAGGGAACATCAAAATTCATGAATACAATGTACGCTTCCTTCCAGTAGTACTTCTGTGCCCAATGCCCCATTGAAACTATGCAGGTGAAGCAAAGCAATCACCTTGTGTCAAAATGGATTTGCTTGGTCAACTAACACTCAGTGGGAGAAAATTTTTAACAAAATAGCTATTTCCTCATCTATTAGTTCTGATGCTCAACAGAGAACTACAAAAAAACTGCAAAGATAAGTCTTTAAATTAAAATTATAACTCTGAAATATACTGCAATTTATGGACTTAATTGTGATACTGGTTTTCAGACACATTCCAGTCTCTTCTCTTGTCTTTTCTGGTTCATACTTCATTATTTTTTACCTGTTAACTAGCTTGTCCTTGCAGGTCTTTCAGTATAATGATTTAACTTAAATCTGTTTGTCGTGGTTTAACCCCAGCCGGCAACTAAGCACCACACAGCCGCTTGCTCACTCCCCCCACAGCAGGATAGGGGAGAGAATCAGAAGAGTACAAGTGAGAAAACTCAGGGGTTGAGATAAAGACAGTTTTACAGGTAAAGCAGAAGCCACGCATGCAAGCAAAGCAAACCAAGGAATTCATTCACTGCTTCCCATCAGCAGGCAGGTGTTGAGCCATCTCCAGGAAAGCAGGGCTCCATCACGTGTAACGGTTACTTGGGAAGACAAACGCCATCACTCCGAACGTCCCCCCGCTTCCTTCTTCTTCCCCCAGCTTTATATGCTGAGCATGACGTCATATGGTGTGGAATATCCCTTTGGTCAGTTGGGGTCAGCTGTCCCAGCTGTGTCCCCTCCCAGCTTCTTGTGCACCCCCAGCTTACTCGCTGGTGGGGTGGKGTGAGAAGCAGAAAAGGCCTTGACTCTGTGTAAGCCCTGCTCAGCAATAACAAAAACATCCCTGTATTCTCAACACTGTTTCCAGCACAAATCCAAAACATAGCCCCATACCAGCTACTATGAAGAAAATTAACTCTATCCCAGCCAAAACCAGCACACTGTTGTTTCAAACTGTGATTTATTTTGAGTTCACTGCTATTTTGTTAAACTTTGGGAAATAATTGAGTTTTAAAGTCTGTCTGCTATTTCCAGCTACTTCATCTGATGCACTAGATGATGTTACTTTCTTCTAAAAATCTTACCTGCAATGTACTTATTATGTAGAGTTTTTACAGTACTGGAAGTTATTTTGTACCACTAACAATTCAAAACTGAGAAAGAGATATCAAGAAACATCTGTCAGAGACTAGTTAGTAGGCAACTTGTCAGAGTACTGTTTTGTAACATGAAGAAAGATATCCAGGTTCCTGGTCTGAATCCGGAAATGGCTTGATCTTAGGTCTCCCAGCATTCAAATGTTTGTTACAATAAGTAAACTTTTGACTTTATTTACATCATTTGTCTTTGAAACATATTGAAGATTTTAATACAAGCCTAGTGTGGAAGAGGAAGGGAGAAGAGAAAAAACCAAATTCTTTCTTTGTGCTATTGCTACCTGAGTCAATGTATCTTTTTCCCCGCACAGTTCCTGCCACTGGGAGAGGCAAAGTCCCTTTTCCACCAGTTCAAAGTGCATGGGTAGATATGAGATGTGACTATTTCCTGTGCCAGAAGTTTCATCTCACAGCAGCAGCAGCCTCCACAATGATACCCTGCAACTGATGGGATGGATGGATAGTTGCAAGTGGGAGGTGACCGAGGATTCAGCTGAGGATTAGCTATTCTCACCTCACCACAATACATTGTTTTGGGATGGTGCATACTTAAAAGTTCTTCTAGTTGCTAGTTGAGAAGTCTAGAAGGTAAGAAACTATGTCCCTTTCCTCCACAGCACACACTCTGCACAGCTCCTTGGTTCCTCAATTTTCCCTGGATAGAATAGCACCCCTCCAGACCCAATGTCCAGCCTCAGTAAGCTGTTGTATTTATTATCTATATTTCTGTGTCCTTCCAGATACTTCCATAATCTTAACCCTTATATTTATTCAACCATAGTTTTTTTAAGAAAACTTTCACAGATTTCAGGGCCTGCATTTGCTGTATGCAATGGCTCCTGACTGGTTCATAGTGCATACAGACTTCATCAAGTTTATCTTAATGTATTGAAGGAGATATTCTTAAGGTTCAATTTATGTTATCCATTTCTATCACAAGGAGGAAAACATCAACATTTTTTTCCATCATACTGTATTTTTTCTTGATGATTTATATTGAAATTAAGTTTAAATGTAACTAAAAGAGAGGGGGAAAAAAAAGCCCACTCAATTAATGAAGTATGTCTTGAAGTAAAATACATTCCAAACTGACTTATTTTATAGAGGTTGATTTTTTTTCTTCCCTGTGTGAACTTTTTGTCCTCCTAGTTAGACTTTGCACAGTGGAACTCAGACACAGCCCACTGAGAGCATTAACTGTGTTTCAAAGTAACTAGACTGCTTAGAAATGTTCTGTAGAATTCTCCTTGAAAAAAAAGCGGTAAGTCTGCATCAGTATAAAACAAACACATGAAAATATGGCAAAAACCAAAAATTAGTTAAATGTTTTTCACCCTTTTGGCAACATTTACCTAGAAACTGCTTTTTAGTCAGATTTTAAGAAAAAATATAAGATTTTCCTGAAACAATCTGAATTTATCCTTCAGATAATATTATCTTCCATTGGACTTAGCATAAATAAAATATGTCTTTTATCTGCTGCAAATGAACTATAAATCTCCCTCTTTCTCTCTCTTCTTCAGTACTAAATTTTTTTTTACAATGGAAATAAATAAATTGTTGGCACCACAGGAACTGATTTCTTCAATTACTTTATGATACAGATATGTTTTACTAGAACAACCTACGGTATAGTCTGCTGATTCAGCAGTGCATGTAGGGTTAACTAAATGTTTTGCATCAGTACATTTATACTTATTAAACCTTCACTTATTGCAGTGAGCCATTTTTGATTAATGTTGCTATTTCTGTTTGATGGCTTTGCCACAAGGTTCTCACTATTTTATGAAATATATTGCTGCTTAAGTTTGTTTGATCGATCAACTCCCAAATCAGATAGTTATCACAATTTACAATTAACTTTTATTTTGGACTTTTAAATATAGTTGATGTGTTCTTTACAATGGGTGCTTAATCTGTGAATTTACTGTCACTTATTTTCTAATAATAAATAAGACTTGCTCATGTTATTTTGGTAGAAATTAGGAATATAGTATGGTGCCAGGAAAATGATACAGTGGGCAGTCAGTTTAATTTTGGGAAACTTAATTAAAGTTTGTGCTGTACTTTGTATGGCAAAGTACCACATATTACACTTGCAAATGATTATGATGAATTAATAATTAATCTTTGTGATGAACTGGTGATATGCGAATTCTAATACATATTTCTGGGGAAAGAAAATAACAGACGTAATCCAGCAAACAACAGAGAAATGATTTACTAATCTTACATATAATGGAAATTTTCTTCAAAATTTCAAAATGACTGCAAGGCAGGAGGTCAGGAGCTAATGGCTGCAGTGAGCTCTACTAGCCAACTCCCAGAGTAAAGTTAGCCTAATAACACAGCATGTCTAACATACTTGTGAATCTGATAATTCTAAGAGAGCTCATCAATATATTAGCAGAAGTAACTTAATCGCTTTCACTCTTTTCAGATGCTCTAACTGTACCATAAACAACAGAAACGTTATAAAGCCTTCTTGCTGAGATGTTCAAAGCCTAGTTCAGCAGCATCCAAGCTACAAATTGACAACCTGCAGAGTTAAAAATTTGTTAATTCCCAGAAAGAAAAGATCATCTCATTTTTAACTTTAAAAAATGGGGAACTATTACTACTCCTTATGAAAGTAAATAATGATTTCTTGAGCGCAATTAAAAATGGTTTAAAAGTATTTGACAAAAAAAAGACATTAAGACGCAAGTAAATCTGTGCCAATTTACTTCAGCAAGTCCCAGAGAAAATAGGAGACCAGTTATACACAAATACAGCCGCTAACTATAAACTATCACAAATATCTTAGAAATAATGTGCAAATAGACTGATAGTGATAATTGGTATCATTAAGTCAAAATCAAAGATGACATGTATCATTTCTTCCCTCTTCTCCTTCCCTCCAAAACCAAAAACTTAGCAACCTTTTTTTTGTTTCTTTCAAAGATAATACATTAACCAAATGAGCTGATAAGAAATTGAAATGTTAATAATGGAAAACATAAAGGATTTTGTCAGGATCTCAGGAATCTGAAATAGTAAAAAATAAACAACCTCTACATATATTTCTCCAGATGGTTTTCATTTTTGCATTCAATCCATGAATCTTACGGGCCTTTCATACCCTGTCCCTCAGCCTACATGATTTATAACATTGTCCTAACTTGGTTCTCAATCCTCTTAATGGCTGCTTTAATGGTTTCCTGTTTGCAGTTAGTCAAGAAAATTTCAACTAAGGTATCAAGTGAGCAATGCTGATGTCCTGCATAGCCAGTTGGTTTTTTGGTTTTGTTTTTTTTTTTTCAATTTGGTGAGTGTTTGCTAATACTGGTCAAAGGAAATATATCCAACATTGACACAGTTCTCTTCTTTTAAGATGACACAATGAGTCAGAGACTCTCTTACATTCTGTGGTGTTCATGCTCCCAAATGGAAAAATGCTTTTGGCTGGTAAGTCTATTAGCAGACTAATGAGCATATTTATGTTAATAGCATGTATTGCCAAGGGTTGAATAATCTATTGATTTCCCTTAGTTGAACTACTTATTTTTCCACTTATATCTCTTAACAGCTCTGTGTCCTAGTTTGTTACGCTGTTGTCCATGCTGAATCGCACCTAATTCAGAACATTGTTCCTTGGAATGACAATGAGGTTACTGGTAAGGCGAAGGATTACTCAGAGTGGGTAGCTGGGTTGCAGTGCAACCCCAGGTGAATTTTCAGTCTCCAATTCTGGTTTATCAAGTCTCTTTTAAGAACTGTATGTCTCATTTCTAGGTGATTCCTGTAATGTGGGAAGAGTTTCAGGGGGGCTGCATAGTTACTTCCTACCACATAGGGAGGGGAGGCAAAATAGCGTGAGAAATTACCTTGGAGTTGCTCCTGGCCTCTTAGTTGAGGGAAATGCTGCCTCGGTCTATGCTGCAGGACACAGGTCCACTGAGGTAGGTCCCGAATTCCTGATGCCATGAAGAGACAGACTGAATTCCTCAGTCTCTCTGATTTGCTTTGTAAGTAAAAAGTCAGATGCATGTGCAGAGAGGAAAGAAGGATGGTCTATGGAAAGCCCCATGGAGGGACTGAGCAGAATGTCCAGGGAAAGCAATTGTCTTGTAAAAAAGCCAAAATCAAAGTGAGCACCACTGCTTGCCAGAGGGGATTATTCTTCCTAGAGATTTTTGTGAGACCAGTATTTTATCAAGAAAGCAAATACATGTTGAGTAATGTAAACTGCTGCTGCATTGGTTTATCTACAATTATGACCCCCAAAGCCACCAATGTAGTAGATTCTAAAATATTATCCCGAATTAGACATGTGACTCTTGCTTATGAGTAGAGTACCTGTAGCCATTATATTGGATAATTAAGTAGCATTCCAATTAGACAACCTTAATGAAGTATTTCAGAGACAACATGCACACATCCTCGTTTTCTCTGGTGTTTAGGAAGCAAAAGCAAATAGCCAGCTGCACAATATTGTGTAATATAAGCTGGCCATTGTAAATCTTTGTTGTTGTGTATCTATATTTGTATATAAATACATAAGACTTAGCAAGGCTAAGAAAGTAATCAATACTCCGTTGTCACATTACTTGTCTAAGGTTATGCTTTATGGGATAGATTTAGTATTTTGAAACAGATCTAAGAGAGAAGGCTCAGGTAGCTGAAGGTTACTATTCAGCTGAGGCTTTGATATTTATTTTTCTGCCAATGAGGAGCATATGTATTCTGCTGATCACTCAGCAGCTGAGACATTACAACATCCTTAATCTTCTTTAATTTTTAAGGGTTAATAATAAAATGTTAATTTCCAATACAAAGCAAATGGAGGCTACTGCCAAGTTGGGATAAGATGTTAACATAGCACAGGTAGTTTAGAAAACACAGATTCTGTTCCTGGTGCTCTTATTTCTTGGGATGGTTGACAGAATAACACATATGACAATTGGTTTGAGTGATTTTCTGAGAGGGCAGGCTATTATTTTTCTTATGGCATCATGAAGGGTAAGTGATTTCTCTTGTAACTGCAGGGCAGGTTTTGTGGAGATACATGACCCAAACCGTAATAAGACTCAGTGAAGGGCATCAGTGTAGGGAATAGGGGCCTTTATTTTCCAAGTTGCACTGGATTACAGATGGTTGGATTAGAAAATTTTTTTCTGATGCAGTACTTACAGATGATGTGTTTTACCTGCTGTGCAATGCATGGAGTGAAAAGATAAGATTTGGTTTTTAGTGTGGGACATTAAAAGTGATTACATCAGTCTCAACAGTTGTGAATTGCTTCAAACTCCTAAAGGAGAAGTCAATGCAAAGCTTACTGTTCTTGTATTTTCTGCAAGAAAGAATGACAAAGAGTCAAGATTAAAGAACTGTGGCAGATGATAGTAAAGTGTCTTTACTATTAATGTGCTTCATTAATTTCTTTCTCTACAAAATTATAATATTGTTAAATATGCTTTCCTAAAAGAGTATTTTAAGGCCTAGCAATTTGTTATTGTTTTTAGAATGTTTTTAAATCCTCAGGTTAAATTCTAAATATACAAGACACTATTATTATTTATTACTCCTATTTTTCAAAACATCATTGTTTACCTTGCTAATTTTATTTTCAGTCTGGTCAAGCGATGTAACGCTTATTAGTATATTAAAACCATAGCATTGAAGCTGTAAATAAGTCATCCCTCCCTAAAAAAAAAAGAACACAGATGAAAACAATATGATAAAGCTTGTAATCAAAATAAATTATGCCTTGGGAAAAAACATAATTTGCACAATTAGGTGATACAATAGAACATTCCATAATTAGGTGCAATACAAGTGTAACCATCCTTAATATCAGTAGTATGCAAGCCTTTCAGACTTCATTAAAGAGTTCCATTGGAACATGTGAATAATAGGATTAATATAGCCATGGGCACTGCTGGGTCAGCTGGCAATAGATCAATCCAAAACGTAGAACATATTAAAAGGCTTATAGATTAGCAATTAGATGGTTTTTTCATGAGCAAGGAATAGTTCCTCAAGCTTTGCCAAAGGTTAACAGAGATAGGATGTCGATTTTTCCAGTTTATAATCCAGTAAGAGCCTTAAAGTGAGGGAAGTCATGGCATTTTCAGAATGATAAGAATGATATGAACAAAACATAACAAATCTTTCAGGATCAGTGGTTTGGCTTCACAGGGAAACTGTTCTTACACAAAATGTAGAATATAAATATGTACTGTTAATAACTACATCTCTAAGAAAGAAGATTTCAAGTGAACTATCTCAGAGGTCAGAGAGTTTTTAAGCCCTTATCTATGGCATTCAGTTTGAAAACATTTTTTGCATGTCAGAGAGTACATAAATAAGTTCTTTAATTCAAACTCTACAAATCAATGTTGAGTATTACTAACACTATACACGACTGGAATTATAGTTTGACACTTACTTTTAGTTTGTCAATAACACAGATATCTAAGATTTTTTTTTATAGCTTCCTGATGAAATACTGAATGGCAATATTGGTATGTTTTCAACTACATAAAGAGAATGTAGTATGTAGAATCAATATATATTGATCACACCGCGAGCTGAGTCTCAATGTTTCTAAAAATCAGGTCACTTATTTGGATGCCTCAGTGTGCTTTTACTTCAGATGTCTAGCTCTGAAAACACGGGCTTTTGTATAAAAGGAGACAGTAAATTTATTAAAAAAGATGAAATGGACATTCAAATGGGAAACAAATCAAGCATACCTGGAAATAAAAGAATGATTAAGAGTCAATAATATATTCAACAAACTTAATTTATGCCCACTCATTTATGTCTGCTCATGAATAAGTTTAACTCCTTTGTTATTCAACTGGCTTGCTATCTTTCTGCAGAAATTTGGGACCGAGGTCCGTCTGTTAGTATTTTGCTGTATCTATTTGTTACTCTGTAAGAAATGTGTTGGTGAGTTTCTTGGGATTAGAGATAAGCAAATTGCAATAAGCAATTGTCTGAATAATGTGTCTGCTGAGGAATAAAGTTTAAGTTTTAAGAAGATTTTTTTTAAGAAGCAGAAATACTTGCAAAGTTTGTGCAAAAAAATGTCTAGGAATTTCTTGAAAAATATGTTCTTTTGAAGGATTAAGTCTCATGGTTGTCCAGGTTACATGACATTTAGACTAATTAAAAACACCTCTTAATAAATGAATGAAGTCAGTCGCAGCTGCAAATCTTTTCAGAAATTGTGTAATATTGCTATAACAACAGCCCCTGTAGAGATCTGTGGGTTGGCTGAAAGGCTTAAAACTAATTCTCCCTCCTTATTCTGCCCAAAACCAGTAGCTTTTTTGGGGGCTGTAGCTGCATCAGGTAGTTTTCTGGATCATTCACTGTTTTTTAATAACAAGAACTTTCTGGTGGAATCTGTCTCTCTGAGGACCTAAAAAACCATGATGCAAACTCAGTCTCTGATTCCAAATGCGTCTTTAATGTGCCCACTACGTTTTATTGGTTCTATGGTAAATGCCTCAACTTTATACATAGAAAAGACTTAAGGGATAGAGGATTATATGTAATAAATACATAATTTAAAAAAAAAAATACACAGTATTACTTTCTAATACTGGGGATATACAGTAATATTTTAATCTCAGCTAACTTCCATTTTTCATAATCACACCCGCAATTCAGAAAAGCGGAAAAGGCAATATTTTCTATTTTAAAAGTTTGAAGTCTGCATTTCTGACTGAAATCTGTATAATTACTACTTTGACTTTAGCTAAAGTATACTGGAAATTTTATAAAGTAGGGATTTCAAATTACAATTCTTTTCAGTTTAGCTGAATTGTGACAGCTGCTCTGATTTTGACAGACAAGAAACGAAGTGTTTGCGATGCAATGACAGCAACRTCCATGACATTAATTGCAACTTTTGTTGGAAGATGTAATGAATTACATTTCAAATAGGATCCAAACATAAGGATGGCTCTTCACTCATTTTACTTTGCAACAGAACTCTGGGACATTAACATTATTTTTGTCTTAGTTAGACTAATAATTCATTGCAGCAACTATAGACACTGATTCAGGTAGCAGCCATCAATGAACACTGAAACAGTCCAGTCCACTTACTGGTTTTATCAAATGTTGTTCGGCAGCTACTGCTCCTGGGTGACCAGAAGAATGGTGTTATACGTCTAATTATTTTCTTTTTTAATACGCAAAATAAGTGGAAACAAGCAAAGATATGTGTGTGATCTTTTCCTCTTAAGACTGTTTAAAACATCAGATGAGGTTGCAATTACTTCTAGAACTGGGACATTTATATTTTTTGTCAAAATCAAAAAGTGACAGTTGCTAAAGGTGAAATTTTCTTAAGCTCATAAATAACATAGGCACAGAAGGCCCACTGATTTTTCCATGTGGTATGTGCTTCTAAATTCACTTTAGTTCAGACTTTTTAGAGCGTTTAAATACCTTGAGAGTTTTATTTTCACATTTTATGCTTTTCAGCTTAGGTTTTATTATTTTAATCCACCATTAAATTGGATGCTTTTATAAACCTCACTATGAATCTTACTCTTCTTTAGGTGCCCACATACCCCATATAAATATGGCCCTCATAGAAAATCCTACCTGGAATATGCTGAGGTCTTGCCCAAGGGAATTAAAAATGGCAAGGAAACATACCTTCGCAAGCCCAATATTACTGCTTTGGGGACAACTGATAATTCCCTTTAAAGTCTGARGAGATTATATTGTCCCATCTTTATAACATTTGTCGACATGTATATACTATATGCTTGCAAGGGAACAAGGTTGGAAAAAACATTCAGGAAATGGAAAACTGGGATTTTCACTGTTCAAAAACTGTTTTTGAATTGGAATTGAATTTACAGAGCATTTTCATCTTGGGAAAGATGAAGATGGGAAAAGGGAGACAAGGTTAAGTTTCTGAAACTGATACAGAGATGCAGAGGTAGCTTTCACCTAGGGTCAATAATCAGTGCATTCTCTCGAGGAGTGCTTTGGCAGGACTTCCTTCTGTACACCCCAGTACTTGAGAGAATTTGCCAAACCTGCCTGCATGTCCCATAGTGTCCAAGTACTCTTCATGGTCAGCCCCATGTTTTCTACCTTACAATAATTCTGAAATTATGACAGGTCACAGTATTAGCATTTTTCCTGTGCTACATGTGGCATCTCCATATGTCCTGACTGAATCAGGTCTTTCTGATTTATGTCTTCTGTAATGAACTGAGATTGCCATAGCTGTTTATTGCTTATCTATCAATGCATTATATCTCAAGACCTCTGTCTGGTTTCATAATTTTCCTCCTTGCCAGCTCACACAAATGTCTTTTTAGTCTGTCACCTTCTCACATTGTATAAAGAGTTCAGACCCACGGAGAAACTCCCTCTCATCCCTTTCTGTATCCTATCAGTTGACATGAAACCGCCTTTTCCCTCTCCCTTTTCAAAGTACAGCTTCTGTCCTGTTGAAACACAATGGACTAACATTGAATAAAGCGTAGACCCTTACACTCCAGTATCTTAATCCATGCCACAGCAGCTGGGTAGTAGAACTGTAAGCTAAAGTTTACAATTATTAATTTGTGGGTATGCAGAAGCAGAAGTAAATGCTTCCCCAGTAATCAGCACATTTGATTGTGTAGATAAAGGTTTCTCACTGAGCCTAACTATGTTATATTCCTTCTTCACTTGTGAACTTTACTTAATGGGAGTTACAATGACTAGCCAATCTGTCCTTCTCCAAGTCCTTTTCCACCAGCATCTCCCTTAGGGAAGGCTCCCCTTTGCAGCACAGTGTCCTGCAAAACCCTGGCCTCTATCTAGAGCTCTTCACCCCCACACAACATCATAAAGCCACTACTGCTAGTACCATAATAGTCAAGAAGTTACTTCTGCTCAGCTTGCAAAAATCCATAATCATGTTAATAAATAAAGAGCAGTGATCTCTGAAAACTTGCTCTGTAAGCAGGAATAATCAAATTGGATTTCCTTCGGGTTTGGGTTTTGCAGTTGGATTCTGCAATGTTTAACAAGGTGAAAATGGCATCTGTAGCGTTCCTACAGCTGTGAAGCTTGTAATGGCTCTCAGCTGAACAAAATCCCAGTGACCAGCAATAGCTGAACACCAAAGCAGCCCTTATTCTTCTATCACTACTCACCAATGCTGTCTTTCTCTTCTGTCAGTTATCTTGGAGACTCTTCCCTTCTGTCCAACGTAGGTGAGATTAGCAAATGGATTTGAAAATCATTACTGAGGGCTCCCAAACATTTGTAGATGTAAACATACCTGTATGGAGCTCTGCTAAATAGCTCCTTAAGATGTATGAATTTCCTTGTTTGGATATAGATGAATGTTAACAACTTTGTTTCAAAATCAGTTATTCTCAATTCATTTGTTTAGGCTTTTTTCCCCTTAACATAACATAATGTGCACTTATTGTTATAAAGGGCTGTTTTGCCCTTCATTTATTTACATGTTTCTACTCTTGCTGTGTATGTTATAGAAAACGTAAAATTCAATAGTAAGCTTGTGATATTCTGAAAATAATTACTAATATTTATTCTTCTAAATTATACACAGTTTTTTTTTTTTTCTTCACTTACAGGTGATAGGGGACAGAGTAGTATCTATCTATCTGAATACAGATGCCTATATCTTTTTGTAGTTATGGAGTTGTATGCAGAACTTTGTATGTCTGTAGATAAATCTACCTATCATGTGGAATAGTCATTTTAGTTGATAACAATATCTGAGAGTAACTGTACCAAAATAGCATACAGAAACAGCTCATTTTTCCTTTCTTTACAAGGAATATTTTTTGAGAGTAATACATAGTTTATATACTTTCATGGAGATTCCCCTAGGAAAATGCCAATTTCATAAAAGTTGCTAGAGAACAACATGACTGCATGTAGATTTAACAAAAAGATTTTTTCAAGTTATAGGATTTTAAGAAAACAATGAATTTTGAGGGACTGTACAAATGTGGTCTCCTTTTTCTTTTTTTCACAAAAATAATTAAGTTGTTTTATAATCAAAAAAAAAACTTGGGAAGTGATTTTCTGGTATTATTTCTACCTAAAGCATGTTTGCAAGGATAGCATACCTATGAAAAATATGTGTTTCTTGTACGATCTACTGTTTGACTATTGCAGGAGTGTAATAGGAGTGATACGTAATCCATATTATGTAACTCTATAATATCATAGTGTAAAAATATCTCAAGCCAGAGATGGCAATTGTTGCATGATTCCTTCTTAGCCATATGTACTGTATTTTTCCTATGCTTAATGCCTTCCACTTCAAATTACTATGGACAAACTAAGTCAGGTTTGCTGAGAAGCTCAGGGCTTTATTTTGGTTTTGAATATATTGTACTTATGTTTAATGTGTTGTAGAATTTCAGCATCCGGGCAGAAAATGGTACTGTAATTTTGTAAGTGCTATGTCCATCACAGACTAAATATAACTATCCTTTTTCTCAGAGTGGATCATTTAATGGCCTGTTCAGCTACTCGAAGGGTAATATTCAGATTCCTGATGATGCTGAGAAACCACCACTGATCAGCCACCCTGGCCAATCTTGTTAAACAAACAAGCTATATGACTTATGAGTCACAAACCTCTTGATAGATCCTGTTGCAGAATACTGATATAATTGACTGTATCTGTTCACCTTCCTTTCATAATATATCTCCTTTGGGAATCATTTCAATTTACTCATAACCTGAAAAAAAAAAACCCTACCCCCTCTCCAAAAAAACCCAAACAAACAAATACAAACCAGAAGAGAAAACTGTCAGGGTATCACTGGAGGAAGTCTAGTAGTGGCTGTCCTTTTCTCCAAAGACTCTGACTAAATGTTTTCACTCTTCTCTGCATTTCTAGGCTGACTGCAATGTGCTGTCTGTACAGTGCCCTTCTCCATTTCATTGGCAAGTTGCATTTATTTGCTCATGTGTTACAACAAAAATAAGCTCCGCAAGTGGAAATAACAAAGGAAAGTAAAGATCTGGACAGGGAACAGGCCAAAGAAATAGCAAAGCACTGTATAGCGAAAGGATCTGAAAAAGCAGAGTGGGCATTATTGCTAGCAGTACAGAATGTATACGGTGGTGGCAGGTAATCACAGTTCCTACTTACTCTAATATAGGAATAAAAAGGGGGGGGATTGTATGAGTGTTGACGATATGCCTGGAAGAAGACAGAAGTTGCATGAGGGAAATCTCCTTAGCGGTTAGAGAGACATGGACAGAAGGATGGAGTATTGCTGTGGAAGATTTACAGCCTGCCTGAGCAGCTCTGCAGCTCCTCTAGTGCATGCAAGGCTGGAAGTGCCCTGAGCAGAGCAGGGCTGCAGGTGTGTGTTCAGCATTTTCTGTTGTCATTACGAAGAACAGTGCTTTTCATCCTTCAGTCTTAACTGCCTTTGCTTCTCACCTGCTTGCTGGCCTTGTTAATAATCAATCACATTTTATTCACTTAACCTTTGTTTCCCTGCCCCCTGCCTCTTGCTGCTGCTTGTCACAGTAGATGGCACAACTTCAACTGTTTGTTGATTAACAAATGCACACTGTATGTGCTGCAGCCATTTTAACTTCTTCACTGAGCGTTGTGCTATAGCCACTTTAGCTGCTTCTTTGCATATTGATTGAACACTGCTCGCACTGAGTATTGACTGCCACAGACAATGTTCCTCACTTACCATTATCGCCCTTGTTTTTTTCTCCCTCATCACCATTCCCGTAAACATTGATGTTCATCCAGTTTCTCCTGCCCTTATATTTCTTCACCATCTGCATCTTTGTTTCATTCTCATACTTGTAAATTAACCACATACAATCATTTCTTTTCTTTTTTTGCTATTGCCTGTGAGGAACATTTCTCCTAATCATCAGTATGGCCAGTCTCAGGAGTTCAGTATTCAGAAATCATGAGTCAGTCTCCCTTTTCTCTCAGATCAGGATCCTGATCTAATACTGAAAAAAACCCTTTTTTATTTTTCATTTGTTTCCTAGGAAAATAAATACAGGCATCTAGACTTTTAAGTTGTGGAGGAAACCTACGTAGTAACATGAAGGTATTGTTTGTGACTCTCAAGAAAATAATTTTGTCTTAATAATAATAAAAATAAAAGCAGCAGTTGTCACTAAATAGCAAGAGTCTAGGATCTGAAGATAAACATCAGCGAAGATAAACACAGGATGCAGAAGAGAGGAATACAGACACTGCCTGATGTGGCAGGAGGTGACACGGAAGATCCCAGCTCTATAACCAATGGTCATTTAATGGAATGTAACCTTGGGAACAGGGAAAAAACAGTTTTAGGGATAAAAAGAGAACAAAGAACAAATATCCAGCATATCTCTGGCACTCTGGATATCCTAAGTTTGCATGTAATATGGAGTTGAAGATCAATGGAGAAAGAGCACARTATGAAAGTATGTTGGAAAATGTCGAGACACAGTCCCAAGTGGAGGAGGAAGAAAGCATCAACATCATGCTCCTCCTGGCAAAGAGGAAGAAACTCTATCACCAACATCACTTGCTTTGCTTTGAGCGAGAAGCTGGACTAAATGACCACCACTGTTCTCTCTGAACCAACATGTCTTTGACTCAAACAAATTTTTAGTAAAATTGTAAAAACAGACATTTAAACCTGTTTTCCATCTATATTATTCTTCTGGTTTTTTTCACAGACTTCTTTATTCCTATCCTCATAGGAAGGACTTATTAGCAGTTTTCTGTCAAAACACTTTCTGGCATATAGTTGCTACAAGGAAAGATATTGTCAGTGTGAAGATAGGGGACTGGTTAAGCATTTTATCCAGTTTAGGAACATCAGAAGAAAAGTTGTCCTTAATTGAAATATCTTCCTTTTTAAATGCAATGAAGAAATTTTATTTTGGGACAACAATCACTACATTATTGCAATTAGAGTCTTGGAGCTTCCTATTTCTAGTCTCCCTGGTGGCTCAAGTTCTTTGTGTGGGCCACATTTCTCTTAATGTATCCCAGCCTCATCCTTGCCTTGTTTCCGGGAATGTACTGGAAACCCTATAAACTTAGTCTATTACGAGAGATGTAGTTCGGCAAAAAAGCCAAGCTCATAGAAGAAAAGGCAAGTAAGATAGAGCCAGCTGTACTGGACAAATGTACCAAATTAAACCTTGTGCTACACAGTCCCACCTAGGACAATGACAATGCTAAGGGGCAGACAGGTACTGCTCAGTGCCATATTTAGCAGATCCCCCACACCCAACACAGACTTTCTTTTTGTTGTATGGAATTTTTACTCATAACTAATTTCCATGTGTATTTCTTCCTCACGCTTTTTTAGATCATTACAGAACACATAGCCAATTTTTTTTAACACTTTTTGTTAAAATTGAAGAAGCTGGCATGTTCCTTTGAATTCCTGTAAAAACATGAGCATTTCAGCTTTCATTTCTGAAAAGCCTCTCCTGCGCCTCAAGGTTGTGAAATAAAGCTGAAATATTTGACTCAAGCATATCCTATATCCAACAAAGTAAGTAGGGAAAATACATATTTGTTTATTTTAACCAATAATCTGAACTTTGAAGGCCTGAATAATCATTTTTGAACACTACAAACAATAGTTTTATATTAAATGTTGCATTTTTTATTTCTAGCTCAGGTTGTTTGCTTAATCTTACCTTGAACTCTTTGATACTCCTTGAGAGACTTCTTGCACTTAGACACTTTAAGTCTCTTCCCATTTCAGGTGCTTTCTTAACTCTGAGTGTCTTTGAGCTCACCTTGCTGATTCTTGGACTTCACTGTTCTTTCAGCCGATGTTATAAATTACCCTTTTCTTTCTGATTTGTCCACTATCCTTTGCTGTTACATTCTCCACTGTCACTCCGTCTTGCCCTGTTCCTCATTCTCTGACTCCTTTGGGATATTATTATTTTGCTGATCACTCTGTTTCCTACTGCTTGAGAATAGTACCCTACTCTTGAGAGTCTTACCCTCTCCTTGGCTCTCAAACTTTGAGGCAACTGAAATTCTTTACAATGAATTTCAGTTGCCTCAGAATTAGGCTCATACAAGAAGACTTAATGCCAGCCAATACATTCTTTAAATGGTCATACCGTACAAAGTGGGGTGATATAGCAGACATAGCAGCAAACCAAGAGAGTATCTGGTGTTTTGATTCACTCTGTCGTGGATGTCTGTAAACCTGAAGGTGATGAGTGTCAGTGGATGAGACTCACATATATGAGTGAAAGTTTCTTGGTTCTTGGCCTTTGGCAATAATACTGTAGGAATACACTTAAGCAACTTTAATTATAATTATGTAATGACTTGTTCTGTGTGGTAAGCGCTGAACTACGTAATGTATACTGGCACTTTTATATTCTTTTTCCTAAGCACTTCTTTTGGGAATGTTCCACAGTGGCACTGAATTTTCTTATTTAATATCATTTTTCTCAGACCTAACTGCTTTTCAGAGACTAACTGCAGTTTTGATAAATGTTCTTTCTAGACTAGTTAATTTCTTAGGCTGATAAAAGCTATTTTAATAAAAAAAAGGTAGCTTCCGGCTAGAGCCCAGATTTCAAAACATAAGAACATCTAGTTTTCCTTTTTTTTTTCTGAATTAGTTACTTTAGTTTAAAGACATTTTTTTCTAGACTGATTAAGAAGAAAGACTGACAAATTGAACCTCAGATTTACTCTTTCACCAGACTGATACAAGAAGCAGGTAATGAGATCAACTCATTGTTAGTCACGAAGAGGTTTCTTTAAAATGAAACTTGTCAGACATACTTACCTCTTTAACAGTCACAGAGATTGAAACAAACAAAAGCAAGACACATAGGCCCACAGTTTCTTCCACAGCTTTTAAAGCAACTAATGTGTACCCTTACAGCTTCTCAGAGCTGCTGCTAATTTGGATACCTATTTGTAATCTTAAAATTGCACTTCTTAATAGTAATTTGCCAACAGTATACTGGTTTTTTTTGTAAAGCTACAATTCGGTGGTGTGAACCTTTCATCTCTCTCCTCCCAAATAAGTTAAACCTCAGCTCTCATTTTTACTGAAGACTGATTGTTTTCTATGTATTAAATGTAGGAACAGCAAAGAAACAAAATAGCAGGGTTCAGTACTCCCAAGTACTCAAACTGACGAGCCAACTGCTTTTCCTGTCAGCGCACAGAGTTTAACCATGTTAATGGAATGTGCTTATTTACAAAAGAAATTTGCCCCTTCAGTACTGGCCTGACAGATTATAAGATTATATCCCAAGATGAGGAGTTGAGTCACATTGTATGATTTTCCCAGGTTCAATAAGACCCACCAGCCTTCGTATGGGAGGAAAACGAATGAGTAAGGATACGACACATAAAACAGAAAGCAAATCAGAAGATAAGAGGATGGAGTGGGAAGAACTAGTTGCCTGGTGATAGTCACTATTGATACGGACAGTTAAGAAATTTTAAGGGAAGATCCTCCACTAAGCTTTCTTCTGCTATATACCATTCAGTGCTATAGGAAGGAGACAAAAGAAGGCCAGTAGCTAATGGAGAGAAAGAGAAGGGGTTATACTAATTTCTCCACTATGAATCATCATGGACAGAATCAGCACTCCTCTTCCACCTCCTCCTCGCCCTCTCTCCTCCACACATGAAAGATGACATTCACAGTTTGAAGGAAAGCTTTCTTCCAAGTGTCCTGGTTTTGGCTGGGATAGAGTTAATTTTCTTCCTAGTAGTTGGTATAGAGCTATGTTTTGGATTTAGTATGAGAATAATGTTGATAACACACTGATGTTTTAGTTGCTGCTAAGTAGCGTTTACACTAGTCCAGGACTTTTCAGCTTCCCATGCTCTGCCAGGTGCACAAGAAGCTGGGAGGGAGCATAGCTAGGACAGCTAACCCCACTGACCAACGGGGTATTCCATACCATATGATGTCATGCTCAGTATATAAAGCTGGGGGAAGAAGGAGGAAGGGGAGGATGTTCAGAGTGATGGCGTTTGTCTTCCCAAGTAACCGTTACACGTGATGGAGCCCTGCTTTCCTGGAGATGGCTCAACACCTGCCTGCCGATGGGAAGTAGGGAATGAATTCCTTGTTTTGCTTTGCTTGCGTGCGTGGCTTTTGCTTTACCTATTAAACTGTCTTTATCTCAACCCATGAGTTTTCTCACATTTGCTCTTCTGATTCTCTCCCCCATCCCACCTGGGGGGAGTGAGCGAGCGGCTGTGTGGTGCTTAGTTGCTGGCTGGGGTTAAACCACGACACCAAGAAAAGCACAAAAAAGCTTCTGTCTACCTACCAAGGACAATAATTTCAAATTTTACATGCAAAATATCTGATTTTACTAACTTTTCCTGATTTAGCTCTACCAAAGAATCTATTTTCTCCATCCAGCAAGAATTCCTTTCTCACCTAAAGGAAATTCCTCCTCTTTTTTTTTTTTTTTTTTTTTTTTTTTTTGTTGTTGTTTGTTTTACTGATTTATGCCACTCTCCTACTGAGAAACTTTGCTTACTTTCATTCCCCACAGTACTCACAGCACTCATACTTTTTCAGCAGAGGAAACCACATCTCTCTTTTGGGTTATATCCAACTCCCACCAAAGGACAGTTGAAGTTGCTCCTTTTTTTGAGAAAGAGTAAGAATAAGAGAATCAACTCCAGCATGTCTGAGGAGACCTCAGAAAAGCAGGACATCTTCTTTACTATGTGCACATTTTAAATACTCTTCTGAAAAACGAGTTTAGTTTTGGTAGTTGACAAAAATGCGCTGACCATGAAGAATTTGGGGAGCAAAATTCTGATGAGGTAGTCAGTTGTTTTTTGGGGGTGTCCTTTTGGGGGTGAAAGGTTGCTATTCAGCAAGTCATCTTTACGATCATGAATGAATGAGTCCATCTCATTCCAGTCCTAATGCTGCTTTCTTGATACGTGTTCTATCAGTCCTGCTATGGGAATGAGTGACATTGCCCATTATGTCAAAATCCACACCTGCTTTGCTCCTACTGGGACACTCATATAAAGATAATTCCCAATGGCGGATATACAGTTCCTTATTGTCCTCCCTTCCACTGTGAAACCATAAAAAGCCAGAGCACAAGAGAAAATCTGACTCGACATCACTAAAAATACCCTTTTTTTTCCTTTTTTTTTTTTTTTTTTTTTTTTTTTTTATTTTTTTTTTTTTTTTTTTTTTTTTTTAAAGCAAGTATAGTGTGCTTTTATTTCCATTTTAGTATGAAATAGTCTCTGCTTCCCCCCCTGGGATCAGCTCATTTCTCCTTCCTGCAGTCTCTGTAACTTATCTTAAACAAAACAAAACAAAACAAAACAAGCAATGCCAACGTGGAGTGAAAATCCACCAGCTGCTCCTATGTAGATAGGCAGCCTGAGTATTTCCAGTCCTTCCCTGTAAATTTTGTGTTCTAGATTCGCTGGCAGTTGGCTCAGTGTGCTGTTCCTCCAGGAAAGTACATGTAAAATGATGCAGCACCCAAGGCATTTGTGTGATGTTTAGAATTGCTGTGAGCAGCATAGTCTGATAGTGCCATTTAACCATGTTGTATTATGATGTGTTTATCAAAAAATTTATTTTCAGGAAAGAGTGACTGCTTCTTTTCTTTTCTTTTCTTTTCTTTTCTTTTCTTTTCTTTTCTTTTCTTTTCTTTTCTTTTCTTTTCTTTTCTTTTTCTCTTCTCTTCTCTTCTCTTCTCTTCTCTTCTCTTCTCTTCTCTTCTCTTCTTCTCTCTTCTTCTCTTCTCTTCTCTTCTCTTCTTTTTTGAGAAAGCATACACATAGTACTAGATTTTAGTTAGTGCTCTATCAGAGATGGAGGATGTGAGAAGCTTTTCCTCCATTTCAAAAGAGGCAGAGATACCATCAGTCTTTCCACTGGCAGCAAACTCAGATTTCCACTAATACGCCACAGTGCATGTGGCATTTGCAGGCTGTGGTGCAACTTCCCTCACAGTAAATAACTGTTACTAGATACTAGCTCTGGTGCGGAAAGGAAGGAATAGTCCTAGTTTACATGTGGGAACTGATGAACAGGGCAAATTAAGTGTTTCACCCAAAGTCAAAGATGAAAGGTCAGTTGATACGTCTCCCAGGTCCTAATGAAGTCACCTAACCAATAAATTAATTTTCTAGCCCTTCCTGCTAGCCAGAAGAACAAGGCTGGCAAGTGCGAAGGGCATGTTGCTGCCCGCAGAAGAGAGCAGCAGAGCTACTGGGCTCCTCTTGCCAGAGCTGCTGAGCTGACTGTAGGCACAGACCAGGGAAGCAGTTGCTGAGGGCAGCTGAGAACTGGGAACAACAAAATGCTGTGTGCCTTTGCTATCTCTTTTATCAGTGTTTCAGCCCCGGAAAGCCATATCAGTTTCTGCAGTATCACCAGTAAGGGCTTTGGGTATGTGGGGAAAGGTAGCACCTGCCTCTTACAGATGTCTAGTCTCAATTCTCACCTTCCCTGTTCCCTACCACTACAAGGAATGCCAAACCTGGCTCTTCACGTGCTTTCCCTCCAGTGTACACAGATTCACATCTTCTCTATTCCCCTAGATGTCTGCTAAGACCCCAGCTGCTAGAACAAGGAGCAGTCTGTCCCCAATAGACCCCTTGGTCTTGCTGGAACAAAATTAAGTTTGTCTACACTGCTGAGAGAAGACTTCAGGGGGCTCTGCCCTAATGTACTGTAATTCTTTACAGATTTAAAACATTTTTACTGCCCTCTCAAAAATATTTACATCATACCAGTATATAAATAAAGTTTCAGTGAATTGGAACAATTTTTTAAAATTACTTAGAAATATATTCACTTCATTTTTTAATTAGAAAAAACAACTAAAATCTGARGTAGAGAGCTCTTTCAGATAAAACCACACAAAACCACCCTTTTTATTACATAGGTTTTGGAACAGAAAGGCAGTTGAAACTGAACATTTCTAAATTTATTTTCTGATGAGTCAGTATTTTCACACAAAATAACATTTCCCAGACAATTTCCTGAAGGGTTGTAGTCTTGGCTAGACTGTGGATGCAATGAAATACCTGTTCCTCAGTATTGCACTGCCTTTTAGTTTCAGCCCACACATTAGCCCTCAGTGCTATCCAGGTTTAGCTATAGAATTAGTGACTTAGAAGATATTTTAAAGGGTGTTTCCTTGCAGGTTTTGAATACATACTATTTTCAGCACTCTGACTGTGGGATCTTTCTTCACTAAAAATAAAACTGTCACTACCCAGGTCTATACAGATGCGAGTCAGTCAGGGGAGTTCAGAGTGACAGTGGGATGATACAGGTTGTTGTGGCAGATAGTGGTCCCCACACTGCATCAAGCTAATGGTTGTCAAGCTTTTCCAGTCATTTCAGTAAAGGAGATGTTTGAGAGGGGGCAGTGCCCTAAGCATCAGACACAGGTTGCCCAGGGAGGCTGTGGAGTCTCCATCCTTGGAGATATTCAAAAGCTTGACTCTAGGTGGCCCTGCTTGAGCAGGGGTGGGTTGGACAAGATGACCTCCAGGGGTCCCTTCTAACCTCAGCCATTCTGTGATTCTGTGATACTAGGAAGGTAATGAAGAGTGGGCTAATCAGGAGGCTGGGGTTGAATTTGCAGTCTGTTTTGTAAGGTGTGGACACAAAGGAAATCATTTACTTCAAATATTATGGAGAAGGGGGAGTCAGTGGTGGGATTAAAAAAGAGAGGTGATATAGATAAAGCAATGGCCTGAGGAAGTCATCTTAATGTAGCAGAGTGGATAGGGAACAGATTGCAGGGGGAACTGCATTGCCATGATTACAGAAATAGCTATGGCGGTATACCCTTTCACTGTACTTCAGGACATTCACGGAGAAAATATTTAAGGTTCAAATTAACAGAAGAATTTTCTGTAGACACGTTACAATGACATTTATAACCAAAGCTGATTTACTAATTAGTAACAACCCTATTGCCTGTTTTTAATAAGTCTGTACAGTAGCATTGCATATTTGAAGTTCTCTTCTAATTTATATATACTGTATTTTGAAGTTTTGCTCTTTCTAACATGAATAATGCATACTGTATGGTAATACATCTACAGAAGTTACTGTGACAGAGATACACCTTTTTATTCAACTCAGCAACCATAACTGTGACTACATGTTTAAAACAATAATAGAATTTAAGTAATAACAAAAAATCAACTWGTTCATTTTTAACACTGGAATGTTAGTAATGACACAAAACTGGCTTGCTGTGTCGCCCCTTTGTGCTGGAGGCCTGGTAGGATGCCATGATGAGCTTGCTCTTTTAAGCCTAAGGGCTTAACATTAGCAGCATATGACAATTTTCTTATCAGAGTCTGCTTTGCAAAGCACACAGGGAGCAGGAAGTGCACTGGATGCTGTCATGTATGGGATGGTGTGGTATTTAAGCAACACTGTTCAAGCATGGAGAGAGCAAAAACCAAGGGTTTCACTGTTAGACTTCTTACACGATCGCAAAACATGCCAGTGCAAAGCTTTTTTGCCTTGCAATAAGCGACTTCTTATTTTTGAAAAAAAAAAAAGAAAGAAAGAAAAAAATACAGTTATTAAACTCAGCATGGAGACAATCTGAAACAGGATCTTCATCAATCAGATTAACTACTTTCCAAGATGAAAGTAGACGAAGCACAGTGTGAGCCTGAGAAGATATTTATCAAAACCCATATTAATAACCACTTTCAGCCTTCTCCTGACAGTTTCATCTTAGCTTCCATGTTTAACATTTGAGTATCATATGTTTTTGTCAGGATGAGGCTGCTAAGAGCATCAATTAATTAATTCCTCTGAAGTATGGTTTGGAAAGGTAATAAAGTAACATTCCCTAAGGCCAGGACCAGTAATGCTAAGCAGCATTCTGGTGCTGTGCAATTTGTTACTTCAGAAAGAAATTAAAAGCACAGAATCATTTCCACTTTTAAAAGCAGAATATGTTCAACTTTATTTTAATAAAATTGCTGAGAGGGATCAATTTTTTTAAATAATAATTTCAAAGCAGATAAAGAATGTTGCTGCTTTTTATTTGTTTTATTTTAGTAGGAAAAAGTAGAATGCCTCTGGCGAAATAAAAGGCAAAAAAGATGACTAGAATATGTCTCAATATTGTTATTTATTTGTTATCATCATTATGATTTGCCTTGTTATTTGGGTCTTACTGTTCTCTTCTGGAATTTTCGCTGTGGGGTGAAGGAAGCCTGCTGACAGCACAGAGAAATTAACCCTCTCCTTGTTTCTATTGCTGCCACCTTTACACAGGGAATTTTTAATGTACCATAACTTCTCCATCCTCTCCCATGTTTAAAAACAGTGCAATTCTTGTTTCTTTCACTCTGTAAGAAAGGAGGGGGTTTTGCCTTGTAAGTAGTGGAAGAAAAGCAAGTATAAAGAGCTGTTTGGTGACATAGGAAAGCATCAAGCTAGTCTTTTTTGGTATTTTTAAAATCATAAGCACATAGTGCTTGAATCTGGATACCTTGCTTTAATCTTGCAAAATATATTCACCCTTTTACTTCCACATCCTTTTAGTCCCGCCACAAACAAAGTAATACTTCTATGCAAAAAGACATCTTACATGTATGTAAACTGTCGATGGCAGCTCTTTTCTCATTGCCTGTGGGGAATGTCAGCCTACATAATTAGTGTGCCCTAATGACTGCATGAGTCAGATCAAAATACTCTGCTCACCAGTCACTAAATAAATGTCTCCACACATTTTCTATGAATGTATTTCAGTCTGGTCTTGTGAGAGAATGAGATCCAGGTGCCATACTCTACATCTGTATGTGAAGTGTGTAAATGTGTGCCTGTGATACCTTTGCCTATCAGCTCTCGTATATAACTTCTGAGTACTTTGGCCACTCTCAGACAGTTTGGGATAGTTCTGAAGACATTTGGGTTCATGGGAACTAACTACTCTGCCCCCCAAGAGAGCTAGAAAGGCAATCAATCACTGCAGAACAGGCTGAGAATAAGAAACTTAGGGAAGTTGTTTTGATAAAGATCAACAAGGCAGGGACCTTTATTCTTTCCCCGACAAGAACAATTCAGAAAATCACTCCCAAACTTGAAATGCTCCTGATGTTTTATAAGAACTCTGCTGATTTATGTTCCTGTACTACATGTTGGGGCTTCATCTGGACACCGTTATTCAGGGACAACAGACCAAGCGAGACCTGTGTAGCATCATCTCCTTTCCCCCAAAAGCGGAGGCCAGAAGCCTGCAAACTAGACTTCCCACCAGACAGTGTGTCATCCTTTCCAAAATCAACTTCTTTCTAAGGAATATGCATTTTTTGGTAAAAAATTATTTGGTAGTCAAATATCCATCAAAAAAGATGCATTTTACATGGCAAAGGTATAATTTTGACCTCCTCTAACTTTCAAGGAAATGGCGTTTTTCCTCTTTCCAGTGAGGAACCTCTGTCTGCTTCCGTGTTTGCACTGGGAGTGAAAAGGACTTAACCACCCCCTTCCTCAACTAGAAAGCCAAGTTCTCGGCTCTTATAGAAGCTGGAAATAAAAACCATAATATCTGTATTCAGCTGTAATTTTTTCACTCATATTCTAACAGTGCATGTGACCAGTCATCAGTGATGTCTGGAGATCCATTCTGCAGGGATCTTAGAGCACCATGAGGATAAGCTCAAAACATATTGTGGGGTCTACAAAGAACTTGCTATGTCCTGACTCTAATAAACAGCCGAGCAAAGCATTCAGTGTTTGCAGCAGGAAACTCAGACTGGAACAGATTACTTCTAGCAAGTAGAGCTCTGTGTCAACTCCCCTGATCATGGTCAATCTTATGATGTGATGTAGATGTTGCTTGTTCCTAGTCTTCTGAGAGTTATTCCCAAGTGACCCATGGGTCCTCAGGTTGCTGATGTTAATCAGCCTTTTTTATTGCCCTTGGGATGGCACTCACGAGTAAATGCAGCAAAGGGGAGAGAAAAGATGAGAAACAGGGTTAACTGAATGCAGAACTTACTTACAGAAAAAGTTTGGCCTACAGTGTATACAAAGTCCATTAACTGTTTTCTGAGCTGTCGAATGTTGTCTACTTGGGTCTCTCTCATTATTAGTTGATATGGCTGAGGATTTATCCTTGTTTGGTGAAAATGAAACAAATCTAATATTTTTCAGGTAAAACAAAGAAATAGCCTGGCACAGCTAGACTGTGTTCATATTCAAGGTCAGGAGTGAGGGACAGACATGAAGGTGTTCTCTGGCCCATTAGATGAACTGGTATGAATCAGAATCCAAAGTCCTGTGGAATTCCTTTTGGCTTGGAGCCACGCTCTTCTCCAAGTATAAAATTGTTATGGATTTATTCAAACCTAAACATCTTTGCAGGAATATACAAGGCTGAAGGGGTTTGGTTCAAATTCTTTGCACCATGCTTTTTTCTAAAGTTTAAGGTAGCTATAAGCAAATTAGGGAGCATTTCCTGTGTAAAGCAAGGGGACTTTAACAGGAGCATGAGAAGACTGTTTAGCAGCCAGCCAGAATCACCAGCTGAGGTCCCTTGATTTGCATTCAGAGGTTATAGAGCACACAGCAAGAGGGAGGATTATGGAATTGAAAGGTCTTAGGCACAGGCAGGCTGAGTTTATAAGTGCTGTAAAGGAAACTGAGAAAAATCTCAGGAAGCTGGGTATTGAAACAAAACTAGTTTGTCTTATGTTCTAATTCAGCTTCAGAGAATTAAGGGTTGATCTCTGCTAAAACTCAGAGATTGTAGCTGACTCCGTGAGCATCAGAAGATCTACTGTTACTGTCTTCCTTACGAGGGTGATTGTTATTGCTGGATAACGAAGGTGTACATCAAAGCAGAAGGATTACCGTGATTTAATACCACTATTCTAATTTGCAATTCTGCAAATGGAATTACTTTGGTGTTTACAACTATGGAAAGTTAACATTTAGAAATGCACAACACTTCTTGCTGAGGTAGTTAGTGTTAAAGAAACATCATCAAACTAAGTGTATGCCCACATGCTAAGCTGACCCATGCTAAACTGACCCATGTGGGCATTCGCTAAGTGTATGCCCACATGCTAAGCTGACCCATGCTAAGCTGACCCATGTGGGCATACGCTAAGTGTATGCCCACATGCTAAGCTGTGTGACCGTGCTGAAAAGTAAATTTTGCTAAGTAGGATCTGTGAGGCACTAAAATGAGTATACTGCTTAAGATCAGTACAAAGCACTGGTGCAGACCAAGAATCGACTCTATACCCTGAATATGGTTAACACCGTGAAGAGGCTTGTTGTAAAGAAACAGCCTACAATTTCTGCTACAGCATCCTGGGAATCAGAGACCTTTTAAAACAAATATTTCCTTTCATGAAGTTTTGTGCTGTGCTCCACAGGGTCACTGGGACAGGTCAAAAACATGATCACAAATATCTTTTCTGTTCCTCCTGCTTTGAAAACATTTCCCTGCTGTTTGCTGACTATCAGTTCTGGTTACTTTGTGTTACTCCTAAAGCCTGAGGAATGAAACTGAAGATCAGCACAGTGCTGTTAAACAAACAAAGACAGACAACTTAAAAAAAAGAAGGAAATGAAGCATTTCTGGAAGTCTCTTTTACTATTACTGAGATGTTGAGGTTATATGTATATTACATGAATATGTATGTGGGTATGAGCACAGTATTATCTAGTGGAGCCGCAATACTTAAGACACTGATGTGCCTTTGTRTTGGGTTTGCATGGCAAGGTTTTGGTAGTGGAGGGGCTACAGGGGTGGCTTCTGTGAGAAGCTGCTAGAAGCTTCCCCTATGTTGGATAGAGCCAATGCCAGCTGACTCCAAGATGGACCCGCCGCTGGCCGAGGCCAAGCTCATCAGTGACGGTGGTAGCGCCTCTGGGATAACATATTTAAGAAGGGGGAAAAAAAACCAACCTGTGCAGCCRGAGGGAGGAGTGAGAATATGTGAGAGAAACAACTCTGCAGACACCAAGGTCAGTGAAGAAGAAGGGGAGGAGGTGCTCCAGGTGCTGGAGCAGAGATTCCCCTGCAGCCTCTGGTGAAGACCATGGTGAGGCAGGCTGTCCCCCTGCAGCCCATGGACGTTAATGGCGGAGCAGACATCCACCTGCAGCCTGTGCAGCTGGAGCAGGAGGATGCGCCTGAAGGAGGCTGTGACCCTGTGGGAAGCCTGCACCTGGCAGGACCTGTAGACCCGCGGAGAGAGAGGAGCCCACCCTGGAGCAGTGACCCCGCAGTCTGTTCCTGAAGGACTGCGCCCTGTGGAAAAGACCCACACTGGAGCAGTTCTGTAGCCCGTGGCAAGGACTCACGTTGGAGAAGTTTGTGGAGAACTGTCTCCCATGGGAGGGACCCCACGCTGGAGCAAGGGAAGAGTGTGAGGAGTCCTCCCCCTGAGGAGGAAGGAGCAGCAGAGACAATGTGTGATGAACTGACCACAACCCCCATTCCCCGTCCCCCTGCGCCACTCAGAGTGGGGAGGAGGTAGAGAATTCAGGAGTAAAGTTAAGCCCAGGAAGAAGGGAGGGGTGGGGGGAAGGTGTTTTTGAGATTTGGTTTTATTTCCCATTATCCTCTTCTGATTTGATTGGTAATAAATTAAATTAATTTTTCACCAAGTTGAGTCTGTTTTGCCTGTGATGGTAATTGCTGAGTGATCTCCCTGTCCTTATCTTGACCCTCGAGCCTTTCGTTATATTTTCTCTCCCCTGTCCAGCTGAGGAGGGGAAGTGAAAGAGAGGCTTTGGTGGACACCTGGCATCCAGCCAGGGTCAACCCACCACAGACTTTATAAGTAAATGATTACTGTCAGATGGGTCATAATTCCTGAACATAATAATGTAGGCTATAATTCTTTAGAAGATCTGAATGGAGTTATTTTGGTTGGTTTTTCATCCTGTGGAGGTCCACTGATATTCAGGATCATTTGCGGAGCAGTGTTTGTATACTGTCTTAGCAGTTAAATTTCATTTGTGGTGTTTTCAGTCCAGGTCAAGTTACATGGTCTCTCTGTTTGGGATTAAAGGGAGGGAATCTGTGAAGTTCCTCTCTGAGCATTATCATTCTGTCTGAAAACCTGCCAATTGACAAAAAATATGTAATTTTGCTAAGTCAAAATGCATGCTTCCTGGTAAAGAGCTCTTTCAAAATACTGTTTAAAAGCCCAAATCTCGATTGAGACACTCAGAGTGGCCATACTTTCAATAAATATTCTACTGCCCTATTGTCATACTGAAACGCATACTTTCTACAAACAAGGGTTTGGTAACTTCTGTTTATAGCCTAGCATACCTGGCCCATTGGCCTGGCTCCCAGATGACATCCAGAAAAAGGTCTTCAGTCTTTCCTTACATTTGCATGGAGCTGTTTTCAGTTTTCACATCCTTGGGCAGACTCTTAGGTGGAAGAGAATATGTCTGGGATAACAGGACTGTAGCTGTGGATCATACGGGGCTTTTTGGCAGCTTTTCTTTCCTCCCTGACTATCAAACTCCCATTTTTGCCTTTCTTTCTATTTTTTTTATTTACTTCTTCCCATAATTTCACTGCTCAGGATAGTCTATGTAAACCAGTTGGCACCACTGTGGTTCCGTATCATGCCTCAAAGGAGAAGAAATTGATGAGGTCTGTATTTATGTATCATGCTTATTTTTAATAGCTTGATATGCCTTTTTTACCTCCCTATGGTTTTGAAAGCTCAGATGGAGTTTCTTTATCCTTTTGCTTCTTGTTTGCATACTGACCAAAGGCAGTTGTGCTTGTTGATAACTACATGCCCAGAATGACATGAATCCCTTTTCAAAATGACATAGCTAATGGTCTGCATATGCAGGTTTCATATATTCAGCTGTAAAACTACAAAGAATCCCCTTGCTGCCATCTCACACATGAACTGAAGGTTGTCCTATGGATTTGGAGAAACAATGTCCTGCTGCTTACTTTTACCAGTAAATATGTATGCCCAGAGAGGAATAGAATTTTTTAAAATCAGGAACTTAGAGAAATATTGTCAGTAATGAAACAACAATAATTTAATTGCAATACCCAATCTAAAACATGCATGAAACCTATAATTCTCTAGAAAACAATTATTCTGTATTACTGAACTTTTGAAAAAAACTCACTGATTATTCCTTGTTATTGATTTTGATGGGAAGCATAAAATGGAATGTCCCAGCTGCTCATTAGAAATTGTATTTGTATCAGTTAAAGTATTGGAATTAGACTGAACTATATAACTGTATTTTTAGACAAACTATTTGTCTCTGTTAAACAAACTTTAAAGGCAACAGGACACCACTACTGATATGTCCTGGCTGAAAGCATTTCACCTGAAGGAATTAGCCCATGCTCCTTGGACCCACAATTATAATGCCATCTGGCAGATATGATTTCAGCACCAAGTTCTTAATGAGATGAGGTCGACACAAACATGGATTCAGGGTACAAAAGAGTTTAATAATCTTTTATTTGTCATAGTGAGCATTTGCATATACTTTATGAGAACAGTTCTTACAAGAAACTTTTCACCTTCTAGTATTCTTTAAAATATTGTGGCATATAGTTCTTTCTGAAATGTCCATAGTATTTTTATTTCTTTTTTCTATATTTAGATTTTTGTACTCATCTACTGGGATTCAAATTTACGTTAAAATAATTACATTATGTCACAAATAACTAAACACATTTTAAGATCTAAGGCAAGTAATAGCGGAATACTGAAGATCCAATGTTCTCCTTTCCTATCAATTTAAGGTAGGACAGTCAAACGTTTGAAAATTTGAACTCTGAAGTCCAGCTATCCCTTGTATTACTGAATTGGGTAAATTATTATAAACAGACAAGGGCACAGTTTGATTTCCAGGGATGCATATATATGCATATTCACACACATATCAAAGTCAGTAATCTGCTCAAACTTAGATGGCCTGCCAGTATAGCATTGCTAAGACACAGCAGTTCTTTTATGCGATGTTACACAAAGAACAGTAGTATTAGCAACACGTCTGATTGCTCTCAACTTCTTCGCCATGATGAAGGCTGAGGGCAGTCTTCAGTTCAATTTGAGGTGAAACAAAGAGATTTAAACAAAAGGATCTTGTGCAGGCATATCATGTGCACTGTCTAATGTAGCTGTGGGCGTTCTCATTATCCACATAATGGAAAGGCTCTGGTTAAGATTCATCTTGCCTTGGTTATATGTAATGCATCTGTCCATGTTTGAATCAATTGTGTGAGTCCCATTATATTCAATGGAGATATAGCCAATACAGTCAATGGCATCTAGAGAGCAGTTCATCTTGTCCTAAATTCGGTCAGATGAATTGTTCTTTAAACTCCATTAACTGTATTGATTAGCTCTCCAAGACTATAATGGAGTCCAGACAGTAAGTCTGTTGTAGACAGGCTAGATGGTAGACATCTAGAGTAAGAATTTCATTCCCTCTGCTGTTCTTCACTACTGTGAAATCTGGTTGAAATACTAGTGACTCTGGTGTCTCAAAGGCAATTCAATACAAGAAGACTACTCAGGTTACAAAAGAACTTCATAGAGGAGTAGTACTTTATCATCACAGCTCTGGCTGCCTAAATAGCAAACAGCATTGGAAGAAAAGAACTGATTTCTGCTTGCTCTTTTGGRTTCGTGGAGAGGCTCACAAGATCCTTTTCCATCCATAATCTCATATGGTTGTTCAGGCTAGCATATTCATCCTCAAACTTGAAGGAACTTTGTCCACTGTCTGAATGTTTTCTCTGTGTCTTGTTCAGACCAAGTAGTATAACACTGCAATGAGCTCAGTAGGTCACTCACACAAAGCTAAAAACAATTACTTCATTGTCCTTCTCTGCTGACTTGTCTTTTGGTATTGTGTTGTCTTCATAAATTCTGAGCTTACAGAGCCCAAAGAAATTACTGTAATCACCTTATCAGCCCTCCTGACAAGCTTGGCCATGAGATTTCCCTGAACAATAACTGCTTGAACCTGGAACACATCTTGATTTAAAAAAAAACCATTGGTGAAAAATCCATCACTGTCATCAATAAATAGTTCTAGCTAAAACTTTCCCCCTTATTTCCCATATGAACTTTTCTAGCCTTTATAGTGATCGAAGCAGTGTGCTAGAATGGAAAGCTCTCTATTATCATGTTTTTCTTCCTTTGGCATATAGTTATAGACAGAGCAAGATAAGCAAGGGCTTTCCTGCTGACTAGATATGTGTAGTAGCTGCCAGAACGTAGTGTCTTTTTCCAAGCTGTCTTATTGGAGCTGTTTCACATCAGATAACTGATTAGATGTTTATCACAGTGAGGGCCTGGGTCTCTGTTTCTTGCTTCTCAAGGGAATACAATGAACACTGGGTCAGCCTTTAAGTAGCTGGCCCAATGGATTATTTATACAGAATGTCACAGTGCTAAAGAAAGGGTATGATAGATCCTCCTTCCATAGCCAGGATACTCAGTTGGGATGTAAAAAATGTCCTTGTCTGAGTCTGGCAAAGGAGGACCTTAAACTAAGGGCCCTGATATGCATGTAACTGCACAACTACTGAGCTATGACTACTCTGGGTGAGGTCTCTTTTCTTTTGTTTTCTTTGTGATAAAAAATCCAGCATGTACCTAAAGACTCTTTCCAATGCAAATTTAATTCCTGCTGTGTTCATTTAAAAACTTTTGAAGTAGGAGAAATAGCATTTTCTCCCAGAAGAATGGCTGTTGAAAAAATTTCAACCTGTTGTTTTCAAGCTATCGCTGTTGATAACAATCCCCTCTACACAGAAAAATTTTCAGTTATTCTGTTATCTTCTTGGTCTTGTTTCTCCTCAGATGGGGTGCAAGAAGGTAGATCAGGGCAGAGTACTTTGTTTGTTATTTTCCAGTCACTTCTCACAGGAATGTAATTTCTTACCTCTAAATTCATTATTCCTTGTCACTGAAAATTTTCTATTTCCGATGGCAAAACAATTCTACTCTTCCTTTAAACTGATTTCAGGAGAATTACTACTCGATAGAATATAAAATGAGAAGTTTGTGATTAAAAACATAATGCCAGCTTACATGATTTTCAGATAATGATTTCCTGTCCCAAGTTTTTCAATGCAGATTGATATTTTCCCTTTTGGGAAAAAGCTTAATATTCAAAAGTCTATTATTTTTCTTTGGAAATATTTGTACAGTTAAATGCTGACACTGGTACAGGCACAGTATAAAGATATGGAGCCACCCTTTGCCTCAAAGCACTTCAATTTGGGCAGACAAGAGAAACACAAACCTACAGGGACAGCAGTATGCTAAAGGATATGTAATTATGTGCAAATATATGCCATATTACTATGTCATATTTTACTTTTTATAAATACACATAACTGCTTCAACATCCAGGCATCACTTTGCATTGCCTTTAAAAAAAAAATAATACTCCCAGTGCCACAGAATTAGGTATCATGTTGGGATTTAAGGGAATAAATGGTRGTAGCTTTTCAGATTTGTTTTGTCGGGAACCTCTTGGAAGAGGGTAGCTACTATTTATCTCCCTGCCAGCTTTTGCCCCATGCTGCCTAGCTAAAGCCTGCCTTCCAGTGGGGTACCCAGGAGGGAAGGGATACTGCAGCCTTCCACACAGTGTCAAGCACCTGCCTGCCTTTGTGGCCACCCTCCTGGCTGCGGGGAGATGGGGCAAAGGGAGGTGCAGTGCCAGCAGGTCAGCACTGGCCTCCTGTGAACAGGCCTTGGACCTTTCATGGTCATCATGTTCAGGGAAATGCTGCTGAGTAGATTAGGCCAAACACAGAGTTGTGGCTCTGCACTGAAACCTGAAAAGTTTGTCTTTCTGTCATTCTCTCTCAGTTTTATCATCCCCTGGACATCTGCTTGCCCTCAGCACATGCTTGCTTTGCCTGTATCCGTATCAGTATTTGCCTGTATCAGGTCAGTGGGACCAGATAAAAACTTATTTGACCATTAAAATACCTTATTACATGAAGTACTGTGATTCTTTGGAATTTTCTGTCCCATAGAAATGAGTCCTTCCTTAACTTTGCAGATTATATTGATCTGGAAAGAACAGCATTTAACATCTTAATTTCAGACTGGGGGTACTTTTAGTGAGGCTTTCAATGAGGATGGCTAATATGCTATTGCTGCTGATGCTGATGATCTGCATGTTACATCACTGTATCCTTGTATGCTGTCATTCCCTTTGCTCTTCATCCCTTCAAGATATTTCTAGCACTTAGGTTCTCTGATGTAGCATGGTCCTGGGTAGAGATTTCTATTATTCCAAAGCTTTGGTTTCATAAGAAAAGCTTAAAGGGGGTTCTTAAATTGTATGTAAAGAAGGGTAGACATGACACTCCTCAGTGTCACTGCTGGAAAAATGAACCACAAAGAAAAGTTTCCAGACAGACTTCAGGTAAATTTCAATTGCTATTGAATTTCAATCTGTTGACATCTATAGTTAAAGAGAACTTTTGTGTTTTTCAAGTTAGTCGTTGTTGGTACATGGCATTAAAAAAGCACTATTTTTACTGTTTATTTTAGCCTTAATTTTGCCTTGGTTTACCTTCTCTTTACTCCCAGTTTCCCCTTTTCATATGTCTGATCTGTTTTCATTCTATATGAGCAGTTCTGGGCAAGGTGACAGACCCCTCTGGAGCAGATAAAACCACAGCTGAACCTTTAAGGTTTATTGGTTTCTGCTTGTAATGAGGTGGTGGTGGGGGCAGCCTGGAGAAGCTGGGGCCAGGCATCTTTGTTCAGTTATCTGACTTTGGTGGCAAGGTGTGAGGATGGAACATTGGTAAGAAGGACACATAAAGGGCTCAGCTTTTGGTGGTGGTGGTGAGCTCTGGGACAGAACGGGTGTTGAGATTGAGTCTAACAGCAGAAAAAACAGTGCAGAATGAAAAACATCTAGACTCTTGCAACCCATATTGATCATGAGAACAGCTTTTGTGCTGCGTGACTTTCTGATATTTTATCTGAATTAATAAATTGTGGAAGAAGGACATGAAAAGACGCTTTGACATGATGTTCCCCATTCCTGTGCTAGGAGACAAAACAGGAGCTGTATAACCCTGCCTAAGTCTGGGGAAGAGTTCCAGGGTAAATCAGAGAGAGGATAAAGGAAGAACAAAGAAACAGCAGAAGCTTTGGGGAATTAAAATGAAAATACTTGGTAAAAGAGAAGGTAAACAGTGAGAGATCATTAATATGTGGTGAAACATCCGGTCACAGTATACTGAACATTTAACCTTTCTGAACCACTGGAGATCTATTCTAGTTGGTTAAAATTGAACCATTTAGCAAAGCTTAGAGATCAAATAACTAACATTGCCATTAAATACCATTTATAAACATCAAACTCAAGAAGACTTTACAGACTTTTAGTATTTGTGACATTTTGCCCTTTTGTCACTACTTTCAAAATGTGTGAATATACCCATTTGTATTAGCTGAATCTTATCTAGTTGGTATTTCTTTTCTGGGTATGCTTTACAAATTCTACTTCTGTTGTTTTTATCTTCATTAGTATTTTTGTGGTCTCTGCTGTTGTAATCTGAGCGAATTTCGGGCATTCTTTGCTTAGTCATTTATATACCTCAAACTTGAATACCAGAGTTTCACATTAGCATATTTTAGCAATAACTAACCAGTCCCCTGAAACTGGTAATGATAATAGGCACATTTTAGTTACGTAAAATTGAATATTTTCTGCTTTTCATTGTCTTATCTACAACCTGCTAGAACTTCAGACCAATGTGCAGGCCTTCACCATTGGCTCATGAAGACAGTATTTTAAGATGTAGTAAGTAGTTATTTCACACTATTTAAAAAAATTAAGTACTAGGTTTGGTATATGTACAAATATAATCTTTTGTGCATGCATGAAATTTCAAAAACAGTATTTTAACATTTTGATAGAAGAAGAATCTATAACTTTACATCTCTGCAGATTCTGACATGGCATTACTGTGGCCATACAGAGCAGCAATAGCAGAATGTCAGTACTACCCGGTATGGTCATGGGCAGTGTTAAAGTGTTATAATGATGCCTATGTATGGTTAGCTGGCTTTTAGTTCTCCAGCCAATGAAGCAGACATTACGCATTGAAGCAGGATTACACATCTGAAGGCCCAGGTAATATTTACAAGGGATCAGAGTTGTTTTCTTATAAGAAAAGAAGTTGCCTTTCGGCAACTGTAACCAAGAGGATTACTAAAGCACTGAGTTGGTGTCAGAAGACTAAGATTTATTCCTTACTACCTATATCACTTAGGTCAATTCACTTAATCTCCAGTTCTTCAATTCCCTGCTCAGAAATGGGGACAATAATGCTTCTTACCTTACAGGTATTTCAGGAGGATACATCAATTGTGCTCCAGTCCCCCAGACACAAGAAATGCATACAATAAAGAGCTCACCTATGTCTAAGCATTCACCTCCTTCCAGCTCTTAGCTTCTTCATGTAACATTTGCTAAGTTGCTCTTAAAAGATCTATGTAGCTAATTTCCAGTCTTTTCTGTCTTTTTGCAACACATGCACTCACACCACAGCCCCATGTTGCACGGCAGAGCAACATTGGGTAGAGGACAGAGCACTCCTCCTAGCTGACTCAGGTCACTTGGTGTGACTCCTGCATTAGGTGTAAAGTGTTACACCCATCTCCTGAACGCCATCTATTATCACAAAGACATTCCCACAACCCCACCAGCCTTCAGGAACCTCATAGTCTTATTTGAAGTCAGACTCTTAGGAACACATTATCACTCTGCATTAGTGACATTTTCACCTTCTTGATTGCTGAAAGAGGAAGTGCACAATCAGGTTTCTCACAAGACTACAGCTAAGACATCTTGGAAAGGGGTTCTTTCGACAAATAAGTATCAAATAGCACATTGTTGCCAAAATCAAACCATTATTTTTGATTCATCTGTCATTAGACAGAAGAGTTAAAAATCTTTTAAGGTTTACACAGCCCAATTAACAGTAGGAAAGATTTCTACATTTAGATCAGAGAGAATTTTTTTCAGTGGTGTCTTTTGAATGGATTGCCGTGTATTTTGTGTCTAAATCCTAATACATTTCTCTCCTCTTTTCTTCACATGCCTCATGGGTTTGTCTTTTCAGTAATTCAATGGGCATACTAAAGTCTTGTTTGGGAAGGGTCCTCAAATTACAGGACTGAAAGAATCTTTTTTGTTATTGTTCTTATTTGTTAACATTATTTTTATTTCTTCTGTTTCAAGTATTTGTTTACATATACACCTCACTACAACCTTTGTTTCATGTTGAACTAGGAGTTAACCCAGAAGTCAGGCCTGCATCGGTATTTTTCAGGGCTGGGAAGCACAGATATTTCAGAACTGACATTTTGGAACTGAGCATCCTAACAATCATTTCTTTGGCAGTTTGCTATTTCTTGTTAATCTTACTGCATTAGTGAGTTTACTGACACTGGGCCAATTAAGTACTTACTCAATCAAAACTCCTACTGAAGTCAGTGGGAGTTTTACTTAAGCTTATAGTGAGTGGGAGTTGTAATTGGAGCTTGTGTTATTTAGAATATGTTTCTTTCAAAAATTCTCACAATGCATTGTCCTGTTCATTTTCCTCTCAAAATGAATGATCATATAGAGGGATAGGAATAGTAACAAATATATAAAGATTTAAGTTTATTCTTACTTAGGACTGTTTTAGCGGGGCAACAACCCTACGGAAGAAATCTGCAACCTCAGTATGCTGCACACCGAGGAGGTCAAAGTGTTGCCTCACTTTAGCAAGTGGTTCTGGAGTGTCCCCACACTGTGAGGCACAGCAATGGGTACGTTTTTCCTGCTTGGATGTTCACAGACAACGGATAGTTGCAAACATGGAGATTTGTTAGCTGTCTCCTCTAGATCTCTCAACTTACCTTTGAGTTGAAAGGTGAGATGCCATACTTTGGGCAGCTTGTTGAGCAGGGGAGCCTAATAACAGCACAGAAGATTGTTACTGCCCTGGCAACGTACCTTTTTGTTGTTTCTTTTAATGCGATGTCAAGGTAGAAGACCATATCGGGTTACTATGCCTCACTATCTTGGTGAATCCATAGGCCAACACAGAAGTGGGAAAGGGGCAATAGAGGAGGAGGACAGGTGAGAGCAGATAAGAAAGGATCATACTCTGAGATCTGAGAAATCAGAAGTTCTGAGAGTGRATGAACCAGGAGGGTCACCTGTCATGCCTGACAGGTCTGTGGTGTTGTCTGATGGAAAGACAAGACAGCATAACCTCCCACAATCCCTCTGGAGCTGAGTGTCCAGAGCRACCCTCAGTTGCCATTTTAACAATGGGAGAAGTAACAGAGACTACTCAATCTCCTGTGCTTTCTGTTGAATCATAGAGAGATCTAGGTTGGACAATCCACTTAGTGACCTGCAGAGGACTGTGACTTAGTGAACCCTGCACAAAGCAGGGATAACTTGTACTGCCAAGTTTTCAGAATCTCCAAAGATAGATACGTCACAACCTCTCTGGGCATCCCATCTGCTGCTTTACTATTGCCATTATTAAAAAAAAAAAAAACTCCTTATCTCAAAATACTTTGGAAGCCACAGCAGTGGACGTTAGTAGACTTGCCCTGTACAGACTGGATATTAGACTGTTCACTGGCACATCCAGAGATTTCAGATTTACCAAGTGGACATCTTGACTGTAACTATTCTTGATGTCGAAGTACAATGAAGCTCATAAATAGAGCATAAAACGAAACCTGCCTCAGTGGAAATTGTGTGAAATCCTCTTGTCTTTGATGATACAATCATGTTTTATGAGGAACTGCCTGCCACACTACAGAGAAAATGTAGACACAAGACTTTCTGATGGAAACATGTCAGTTTATGGAGAGAAACTGTGTCTTTGCCTCACTGTAATGTGAGACTGCAGCTTCTCTCACACAAAAACAGTTCCTATAATTGTGTAAGTAAACACAGAAATTAACAATAAAAAATCTCTAACAATTGGAGATGAAAAACTGTGCTCACAGTTATCCTTACGGTTAAGATCTGGATGAACAAGTAGGTCCAATCAGCAAAATTTTCTTTTTCCATAAATATTTTCAAATGAATTTTCATTTTAGTTACGCTAATTTAATAATTTGTCTGCTTTTTGGGGTAAGCATACCTGAGATACTTCTTAAAATATTTTGCTTACATCACACCAAACACTGATGCTTCTTAATGATTATTAGCTCCTGGAATTTGTGACATATGGTGATTGATGTCACTTTGCTTCTTTTGAAGGACAAGAATTTAAGTGGGAGAGTGCGTGGCTTTGAAATTACCATCTTTCCAGTTGCCCTGCTCAGAGCAAAGTCAGACTAGAAGGAACAGCACTGAAGTGATACATTCCCTCCTTACCACCTCCTTTTGTTTTTCCAGCCTCTAAAGTCAGCTTTAGCGTATGTTCCTAATTTAAAAATAGTTTGGTATTTTGGTTAAGTAGCTTGATTCCATCATTAATGGAGGTGTTTTCTTTTAAATTGATTGGTTTGTTCTGATCTAATGTTACAAAGAATGGAGGTGTTGGCAGATTGCCTAGTCCGTACAGCATTGTATATTGGAGAAGATGATGGCTTTTTCCCCAGAATAATGGGTTAAGAGAAGAGGGCTGCTGTCGGAAGTTTATGTTTGTTCTCATTGCTGTTTTTATGTCTCATACATCAACAAGAAAGCAAACAGTTTTTCAAAGTTAGTAGTTCAGCTGAAAGCTGGGTGACTAGCTAATAGACCTGTAGAGGGCCATGCTCAAGTGGAATTTTTGATAGGTCTTTGGTTTTATTGGTGAACACTCTGAGAAAAACATGCACAAACTTTATTCCTAATGCTTCTTATTTTACTTTTTACTCACAATTCACATTTATTGAAGACATATAAGTTGCAATATGCTCTGGTTTTGAAGGAAATAGGTGATGTAGAGAAAATATTTTCACCCATTCTTTCTACTTCATTTATGAAATGAAACCTATAGTAAGTGAAATCTAATTGACAGAACACTTACAAATAATAGTCTTTTCAACAAGAGCCCTGAAGAATACAGATATCCATATTTCTTTCTTTCCTTTGTATTTCGTAGTACATTTCTAGGGCATTTATGAAGCAATAGCTTATATCACAGACTGTGGTACATGTAGTCTTGTACCAGTACTTAAAGTGGTACAATCCAATTAAACTGTAATGGGCATGTTCATTGCATGTAACCTATAAAAATTAGAAATAAAAATTTGCACTTGAGGCACATTTTTGTCATCAGGTCCGAATAAATGAACATTTTGGGATAAGACAAAGCTCAGAATATTCATGTATTATAGAATATATATTAGACATTATATATACTATAATATATCATGTACACATATACTACATACTCATATGTAATATAATATAATTTTCATATATTATGGAATACAGAATGTTCAGCATGAAATCCAGACAACTGAATATACTCAGATACATAGTAGTAAACACTTGCAGAACACTGAGAGCTAGACTGGTCTTAAGAGTAAGAAGCATTACATTTTTATCTATCATCTCCCCTCTTCCTACGGTAGCTGTAAGGCACCTGACCTATCACTGTAAGGATGTGAGGAGAACCATGGTGCTGCTGTTCAAGGATGCTTGAAGAAAATGGAAAATTATTTAGTTCCCTCGCACCTCTACACACCTCAGGTGGAGCTGGCTAGAAGAGGGGGGAAGGTATGCTGGAGTACCTAGAGGAGTACTGAGAACTAATAGCAATAACATGATATTTCCTGGAAGGACTTTAATTCCAGTGCTGTCCCTGAGACGATGTACCTGTTTAGCACACCTTCCAGTGTGGGACAACACTTTCTGTAGCTTAAGTTGTAGGGCGAGCCCCACCTCCAAACATTTTTTTGAAAAGTGACTGAAAAACAAAGAACTCAAATTCCACTCACCATCAAGAAGCACATCTTCACGGTCTAGGCTTACCAAAACAAACTCAAATTTAAACCAATTTATACAATCTTCTCTATTATGGGTAAACTGAGTTGGCTGGAAGATAGGAACACATCTCTACATATATATACACACAGCTATATTTCAGAATACTATGTGTTTGTTTTTACATTTTATTTTGAAAGGAAAATTTGTCAGAGAGCTAGTCTGCAAATGGAGCAAATTGCTCTGGGATGTATCGTAATACACTGGTGGGTTGCTTCCAACACTTTGGATAAAATATTAATCTTTTCTTTCTTTCATTTAAGATTTTAATTATTTTTTGACACATCTCAGTACATCTATTAGGTTAAGGAAAAAAAGCAACAACAACCAAATGCACTCTAACTGGATGTGACTATCAAGTAAATATTTAATATACTGAATATGGACTCTTTTTGAAAACTATGGTCATGCCCAACTCATAAAGAATATATGCTTGCATGATTAATCGGTTGTGAGGTCAGAAGATCATTTTAATTTTTTTTAAATCTTATCTCTGCCTACAAGGGGCCAGGAAATTAAACCAATAATGGTTAAATGTAAATGGCAATTTACAGCTACATCAGCTACGTAAGGTATGGCATAACTGAAATTATAAACCAGATGTCAAGACTTAAAGTTATGAGGAGTATACTGTATCCTTTATCAAGCTACACCTGCAGTTAATTCCATGTTTAATTCCTCTAATATTAAATATTTGCTGTTTGATACAATAACTGTACTGACTCTAGTTCTTTGGTAATGTAGTAGTCTCCTTCCTATTCATTACAAGGCAACTTTTGCAAAACTAAACTATCCTTGCTGACAAGTTCAGTTCAACTTCTGGTGATTCTTCAACTTCTCCAAGCTCTTTGAACATGTTAGATTTACATTTTTGATGCCTTTATTTTTACAGCAAGATTCTTAAGGTGATAAATAAGGCATATTCTTGGTCATATCCAATTAATCAAATTGGAACTGAAGAAATACATTAATGAAAGACGATTGGTTACTTTCACTGAGCTTTAAGTAGTCATTGTCATTTTAATCAAGAGGTAGTTGGGGACGATTCCTAGTCATTCCTTGATAAATAAGTTCAGAACATAATTAAATATCTGATTTAAAAAAAAAAAAAAACCAACAAAAAACAACCAACCCCCCCCAGTCCCCCACCCAAAAAAAGCCAAACACAAAACCCAAAAACCACTCTAACACTTTATTTCAAAAGGCATGGTAGTTCTTCCTCAAGGGGAAAGTATCAATGGAAGATTCATCAAGGCTGGTAGTGCAGGGGAGATAGTCCACAGGGAGCCAAGCCAAGAGAGGGAAATTGTAGAAAGGAGCAGCATAAAGAAAAGCTGACCATACACCRGACAGCACATTAAGATGAAAGAGAAAGTTCAGAATTTTGCAGTAGGAAAGCTGTATGCTAGTGTCACACCCCTTGAACGGACCTTATCCCACTGAAATTCAGCTGTCTGAAAGTTAAGGATCTATGTAATCTTGGCTTCTTCTCTAGTCAATGGCAAGGAACATCTCCAGAGAACAACTCCTCCATCCAAGACATGGATTAATTGTTTGGAGGTACTTGCCTCTTCAGTGACTACAGAGCATCTGGACAAGTGGTTTAAATTAGATATCAAAAGTTTAGATAACTGAAATCAGGAGAGTTGAATTCCAGCCTTCATGTAAATAACTATAGTAGTTCCATTACTTTACAAAACAAAGAAAAATATTCTTACGAATGAAAAGCATTCATGTTCATCCAGCAATCAGATGAAAGAAGAGTTAAATCCATAGTAGATATGGACAATACCATTCTACACAAAATAACGTCTGAAATGGTTTTACTGCAACCTTCTTACACTTGGTGAGGCCTACCMATTCTGAGCATTCAGTCAGGAGTAGATCATTTGCCTTTCAGGAATTACTGATGACAAGAAAACATTCATTTCCATTGAATATACCTTTCTATACTTCTACACTATCAGTTATGTTCTGCACAAAATTTATAGCAGTATGGATCCTACATGCGATGGGCTGCTACTAAACAGAGGAGAGTAAGTATTCAATTCTAAACATGTATAATTACTGTGAGTAAAGTTTTTTATAACCACACTTCTTATTCCTCCAATACTTGCAAGTGGTTGATAGCATGGAGAAGCTTAGAAGCTTTGATAGCTTAAAATCCCCTGCTTCTCTCTATTAATGGATTACATTGATGAAAGAATTCACTTGTGATTGCAGAATTTGCAAGCATATCTACAGGTAGCTTGGTGTGCTAATTCCATGTAGCTTGTTTAAAGAAATGGTACATATACAATTGTCCACATGGAACTGACAATGAAATTTGGCAGTCTGCTTGGGCATGTGGGGGTGATAGACCTGAAGTGTTTTTCCGAATCTCTCTGAATGGCCTAATCATTTGAACTACTCTGTCCTCCAAGAATAGTTCATCCTGGTTATGCACCAACAAGAACAAAAAGTCCTTCTTGAAATTCATATATTTGCAGTGGGATTTAGTACACAAATGTATTTTGACAAACAAAATTAAGTTTTCCTTCACATACCTTAGCTTCCCATTTGAGTTCCTAGAAAATGTCTTTCTCCGAGCAGAGAGCACTCTAAGGAGCTAAGCGTCACAGGGTAAGAGAATAAAGATTAGCTCCTGAATACATCAGAAGACTCTGGTTCATACATTTGCTTTACTTTTCGTCATATAAACTGAAGAGGCTGGGCATAAAGGTTCATTTAGTCTTCTAACCAGTAGTTTGCATGTCCAAATACTCAATGTACACAATGCAAGTATGGCAACCATGTTCTTTTGAGCAAGGCCCAGGGAACTCACTGCAGCATAAGCAAATGTAAGTGCCACTAGCCATGGAAGCTGCAAAGCTGGAGGATTCAAGAACGGTGGACATTTTGTAATTAGCTTTGGTATCTGAAAGAGTAGATTATAACACGTACACAGGAAGGCAACTGCAGACTGAATATCCACTTATAATTACTGTCCACATAACTTATTTAGCAGCCAAATATATTCCCAGCAGTTTCACAGGTCATATAAAACAAGTTAATGAAGCAGATGTAACAATGAAAATCATAAACCCAGTTAAGCTGACACACCGGCTACAAGAAGACTCTCATTCGTTTGATACACAACTATTGTTTTGTGACTAAAGCAAGACTGAGACAGAGTAATAAATATGTACATTATTGTAATAGTAGAAAAACTTTCTCACTTCTGTCACCAGCGTTTTTCCCTTTATTACTTTGATTTTCTTCTGCTGCTAATGTACTTTATCTCTCCTATCAGTTGGGCTCCAGTTCCCTGTTATAATATGACTTTGCTCCCAGACACTGTGCTGATAGGTGCCCTAGAATTTCAAGAGTAAAATAGCAGATTTATCTCTTTGCAACATTCAGAGACTGTACGTGTTGCTATGCTGGGGGCAAAGGAGAACCTCTAGAATAAAGTTCATAGCAGAGTATGACATTATGAGCAGATCTATGCACGTTTAAGTTGCTTGCAGCTTTTTTACAATTTTGGCTAGCAAGCAGGTGTACACTGCAGAAGGTGATAAATGCTTTCCTTTCATCGACTCTAAGTTGTCTGCCCTTTAAGGCCACCAGGAAGCTAGGTCTGAAGACAGATGAACAGAACATTATACAATCTCAAGAAATGATGAAGAGCTGCATTTTTAGTCGCCATCTGGTGGTTTCCTGKACAACGACAAGTAATTTGGGAAAGAACCTCTTAATGACAGTTGTGATGTCATGAGATTATTTTTAAGGATTGCACCAAGTGCAATAAACATCGATGCAAGCATTTTACTGACTTCCCAAGGTGGTGTGTATGTCACTAGACATGTAAGAATAGCATCTACTAACTGATCCTAAAATGCATTTTTGAAAGTATGTATTACAAAGACCTAGCTCTCACTAGTTGAGAATTTCTCTCCTTGCTCACTCTGTTAAGTACTTGGTAGCAGTAGCGAAATCACAGCATATTTACTACTGTCTGAGAGAACATACTTTTCTGACAAGCCCTATTTTTGTGATCATCCCGAAGTATTTTTCCACGTATTGCATACTACTTTTTTGTTTCATTTTATGGAGATCTTGTCTTTTAAGTGACTGATTTTTCCAGATGTTGACATGATTGCTTAAGATCACTTCCCTTATATTTGCATTTACTTGTGTGAATAAGTGTGCATGGTGTTTTACAGCCCTTCATCTTTTGTCAGAAAGTGTCTTGGAAGCAGAAAGGTCGCTTTCTGTTGAAGATTACCTTCTCTGTTGGTGTTGAATAGGACAGCCACATTTCTAGTCTTTAAGAACATGATGAAGCCAAAGGGCCACTGAAAATCCTCTTTTCATATAGGTAGGTTGTCAGGCTGAGATATGCAATTAACAAACCAAAGCATAATCACCAGTTGAAATTTTTACTGGACTTTCAGTCCCTCAGCAAAGATTGAGATATTGGTATTGAAGAGGGTGTGCCGTCACTAGTCAGTAACTAGAGGAAGAGACTGGTGAACCATAGCTAGGTTACTGATTTACAGTCAATATAAGTAGAATAGGCATTCTTCGTCTAGTAGAGAGGTTGTGGGAAACCTGGAGGGGAGGCAAGGAGCTAACCATCAAGGTTAGAGATTTGGAATATCAGGAAGACAGATGTGATAGGTCTGTGTAGGATACCACTCCCCAAACTGGGAGAGTTTAGATAAGATCTGGATTCAAGGCAAAAGCTAAGCAGTGGGAAAATAATAAGAGGATGATGCTAAACAACATTTAACCACTCCCAGGTAGGAAGTAATAGCAAACCTACAGAAAGCAAAAACACCCAACTGCAACCTGCCAAAGAGCATAGTTTCCTCAGATATTGCCAGTTATGATTTTAGACTGAAAAAAGCTTTTTGGACATATTGTTCTGCCTCCAATTTGTGTGCAAACTTCCAGGTATAGGTACTCTCATGCAGTAAAGAGAACTGTGAATGAACACAGTATCAGACTGTGAGAATGAGGGGAGTTTTATGGTATTTTGAGAGAGAATCTTGTTGTTTGTAAATAAGCAACCCTGACTCTGTTTATTGTCCAAATATTTTTGCRTATCATTGCTACAAGACTTTATCAGTGTAAGAAGTGGAGGAAATAGGAAAAAACTGCATACACATAATAGAACTGTCTATGTGTTTCTTGACATCCATTATCACAAATAGCAAGAAGCTTTTGAAAACAGAAATATTTACAATATAACATAGAAAATCAGTCTTTTCCTAAGTAGGCATTTTGTATAGTGTCAATATACATCGGGCTTGGTATGGTTTCAGTGGAATGAGGGTGTATTATTTAATCATTTTTATGCTTGCTCCTTTTGCATCCTAGCATAATTTTCCCTCGAAATCATTTTCAGTCATAATTTATTGAGAGTCCTAATAATCTTTTGCTCTTTCACACTGATTCTAACAAGGTTCTGACCTGAATCCTCATGTGTTCCACATCATTTCCTTCTGGAGATTACCAGGCCAAGCCGAAGAGTAAATGAGTTGTAAGGTCAAGAGATTCTCACTGTGAGACAACTGCTGAATTCCTGGTAGCTATGATTGCATCTTTCTATTACACCTTAATCACTATTTGACAAATTCCAATCAGAGATTCGTAAATTAATGTGACTTATTTTAATTAAGGCAATATGTTGCTTCACTACAGGAATATTAAAAATACGCAGACCCTGAAAACAGTAAATATTTCTTAAAAGGATGGTAAAATGACAGAGCTTTAATCATGGGTGACTTCTACAGATATAATCTCTGATTTAAGAGTGGGTACAAATCATCACCTAATAGTTATAGGAGAGGGAAAGTAGATTTGATATTAATCTTTTTTTTTTTTTTTTTAATCTCCAAATACTTTTAAGCCTTTAGAAATAAAATTTAAAAAATCACAGAGGAGAATTTAATGACTTTACAAACTTTACTATAAAATATATTTAAAAAGCAATGACTTCTGTTCTTTTTACTCATATTATGACATTGCTAACAATTGAATGTAGTTTATGTTAATAGCTATGTTCTCTCCAGAATTATCTCTTTTGGTGCTGAATAGTCTAGGAACCAAAGAATCAGATTCATAACCCCCTACTATACACATTATTTCTGGCATTTCTGCTAACCAGAATCAATGACATCACCTCTTTGGTAGCAGAATCTATCCTAAAAACAGTAGTACAGTTTTTGTCTCACTAAGCTTCTTTGGGTTGGCTTGAAATATTCTTTGTACATGAGGAAACACCCAGACCAATACATTTTAAGCTGCAGAGCTTCAGTGAGGTTGTGTTAAGACACACCAAGTTCCACAGCAGTGGGAAGGAGAGGGACAAGTCTAATACTTGCAGGCCACTCTAAATGATCAGGTATTTATTTAGCATTCAGATTTGGCAGTGAAAACAGAACAAGGCGCTGACTCCTGCCCTGTATCATTAGGAGGAGAGTATAACCACTCTTTCATCACACTCACTATAGGAAATGTACCTTAAAATACTTACACGTTCATTTGCCCATCAAAGCTATGCTTTATATTAAGATCTCAGCATTTGCTGAAGCCTTAATTGATTCAGTTTTGCAGACCTCATGATCAGGCAGGAAAATGTTTGTTGTTTCCATCTTGTAGATACAGAAGGTAAAATACAATCTCTACCCAAATTCACATGGAAGTGTGTAGGAATATAAGGAATACAAGGAATGTGTTGTCCAGTAATACTTCATTTTTCTAGCAGGATAAACACTACATTTTTTGGAGATTAATGTAAAGCAACCACCTTCATGAAAACTACTTGTTGTATAATAAATGGAGTTGATTCAAAGCACAGAACAATAAAAAGATCTTACTCAGTTTATGATTTCACTTAGACAAATGGCTATAAATATTAATTTTTAAGGTAAAATTTTGTTGACTTAGATCAAGACAAACAAGGGATGTCTTTAATGCTGTCAGACTTCTTGAAAATCCAATGAGAGGGTGAAATAGTTCCACTGACAATATGCACTACAATATCAATTCTCATTCAAGCTTGCTGTAATCCATGCTTGCTTTAAAGATTATAGACATAGTTGATGTGGGAATCAAAACCCAAGTATAGGTCAGATGATGATTTAAGTTACTAAACCTTTGTATCTCTCTGTCTATCAAATCCTTCAGTAATATGTGAACTCAAACATCTATAGATTCTAGTACAGCAGTTGAAAATTAATCCTTAAAACAGGTGGGCCTAAGACTGACTTTGATATAAATTTAGAAACAGAGTTTGTGTGTAGATATGAATATGATTTCAGTGATTAGAATTCACAGGACATCCCACTCAAGACTGATCTGGAAACTGAGCATGTAGGGCATAATTGGAGGAAGATCGTTATTAAAATAAAATACATTTTGCAAAATGACTAAAATTTGCTGATGACACAAATGATAGGGGAGGGAGATATGGAATAGAGAAATATGGTGCCTTAGCTACACTAAATTCATATGCAGATGAGTGATACAAAAGACCTCCATTCCAAAAGTAAAAATATATGGGCCCAGGAATTATTTTAGGATTTGCAAATAAGGACCAACAAATAGATACGTCCTATGATCCCTATTATCTAAAATAAAAGCTCCATTCACATTCTCACCCAGGATTCAAACCAAACTCAAAATACTTTCTTCAGATCTCAAGAAAGGCCAGTTGAATCCATTAAATGATGAAACCCAAAGCATTTCTCCTAACTGTATGTTGATGCTAGATATACTTTTTCCTAGATTCTGCATATACTATATCTATCATAAAAGTTTGCCAGCCAAATTGCAATTTTCATGTCTATTTCATAAAAGATTTCATGTCTAGCACAGTACACAGTGAAATCTTACTGAGAAGAGTTCAGCACTGCAGTGGTTGGGGTGGCACGGTATCTCACTGTTTGCTGCTCTGGGATATGTTTACATTGCATATGTAACTTGGATCAGAGCTCTAGGCATTTCCCTACTGAAATGGCCTTGCAAGCAGGGGTCTCCTTGAAACAGAGAACGCACAGAGGAAACGAGTGGCAGTTATTTACAGAATGATTTACAAATACCTGATAAATGGTATTAGTGCTCTGCTACAAAGTCACTCTTAGTTTGCCATATTTGCTGTCTTAGGTGGTTTAGCTAACAAACTGCTGAGAGATTCTGCAGTCAGCAAAGGAGGGATAGTCATTCAGAGGTAGATGGAAAAGAGATGAGAGGCTGAGAGGAGGATTTTGGGGTTACACAACATTACATTGCTTTCTTAGGGAATACTAATGATTCTGTGCTCAGCGCTGTCAGCTCTTTTTAGTAATCAGTAAAGTGTTAAACCTCATTGCCTTGTGCATACCAAAAAGACTAGATTTCTGCTACATGATAACAATAAATACTTTAAAATTCTACAGAAACTGTGCTTACTTTTTACTACCTGATCAGTCAAGGTAACAACTTGTGATGAGGARGGCTGAGTAGTGGTGAGGTACTGGAGAAATCCTGTTTTTCAAAGGTCAGTACAGGTGGTAACACTGTGGAATCCAAGGAAATAGGAAGACTAATCTGTATATACTGAAATTAGGCTGCCTTTTGTATGGCAAGGCTGGAATGGATTGATCTAATGCTAAAGTATTTACACTGTCTGTAGGTCTGAGATAGATGATGCCTTCCTGGGCTGAATTCAGAGACTCAGGGGGACAAGTGCTCATGACTTGTTTTAGTGTTTTAACAATGCAAACAGAAATTTTAGTAAGGACTGAACCTAGGCACTACACTTTTCTTCAGTTTCCCCAGTCGTGAATACTGCAGCCAGCAATATTGCAGCCAGCATGGAACCCACATTGTGCATCTAAAAATAATATTTCAACAAAGTCAGCATTTAGACAGCTGAATGTAGTCTGAGCCAGCCATTTGCCCGATATAGTCAGGAAGGAGATGCTGTGGGGGTTGTAGTGTAAGATACAATCACTTTTCCTCATATAAAGTGCACAATAGAAACATCCTTAAATTCTTGAGTTACTTTTCCTTTTTCCAGATGATAGAGTGCTGCACTATGTCATGATACCAATGCATAGACAGACTGAAATTGCATTGGCTTGCTTTTGCTGCCGTATTTCATACTGCTGTCTAAATTGCTTTCCACTATCACTCCTGTCTTGACTGTCTAGGTTTCTTTCTGCCATGAAAATTTATGGGTTTTGTTATTTTGTCCCCATCTAATTGTATTAGTCTGAATTCTTCTTCTTTTTTTTTCTTTTTTCTTTTTTTTTTTTTTTTTTTTTTTTTTTCTTTTTTTTTTTTTTTTTTTTTTTTTTTTTTTTTTTTTTTTGTTGTGTCCTGTCCACATTTCTAAATCTTTTACACTATTTTTTTCTACCATCTTGTTCTTTCCAGTTCTTTCTTCCTTTCATAGGCTTATATCTTTGGTGGAGACAGGTAGCAAATTCTTCTACAAAATCTTTACTGAGAATCAAAATTTTAAGTAATTAATTAATTAGATTTTTAGAATTAATGAGGACATGGAGCTTACTGAGAACAGATCATGGAAAAAAGGCTGGGAGTGAACAATCCTGAGCTACTTCAGTACTTCTTAAAATGTAAATTGTAGAAAAGTAGATCTGTGGGAAAGAGCAAAGCCTGAGAAATGGAAGAAATTTGTTAATGTGATTTACTGAGAAGACCCAAAGAATTTGAACATGGGGGATACCCAGAATTTACTTTACTTTACTTTACTTTACTTTAAGTAAATGCAAATATTTTCTAGAGTTTGTATCTCAGAGAGAAGACAATAAACTGACAAATGATAAATAATCAGTAAAGAATAAACAACTTACACAGGTATTCAGAAGAAAGGTACAGCCAAGTAGTGGGAAAAAGAATGACAATCAAAAGAGCTCATTCTTGAAATTAAGGGAGTTAAGGGATAGAGTGGAAATAGCTGAAAGCTGAGGAGTTCTTCACCTTGTAAAGAAAAATAAAAATAATAATAGGACAGCTTTCAGCCACATAAATAAAAAGGTAAAAGGTGAGACTTATTCAACACATTCCAAATACCAAGGATGCATATAAGGCTAAAGAAAGTCTGTGAACCAGAGAGTAAATGAATAGTTTATTTACAATTTTGATCTGGACAGTAATGTATATATGGATAGTTGTAGGTACTCATGAAACTGCGCACCGAGTAATGAAAGCTGCCAAATCTGTGATGAAAACAGTATTTGGACTACTAGTTGGTTAAAATTTAATGACCTTTTGACAATAATAAAAGAATTGGAAAATGAATTTGCAAATCCAGTAGTAATGATTTCAGTTAATTTGTTAGTAGGGAATTGGACTTAGGACATTGAAAGCTACAAATAAAATACCAACCACAGTATTTACTTTTGAAAAAGGGAGTGTGGTGGGGACGTAGTCCAGGAAATAACTGCTCAGTGCAGTCTGAGAATGTTATGTAAAGGATGCAGGTATAAATGGAAAGTAAACTAAAATTTACAATGGTTTTATCAAAGGTAATTTCTATCAAATCAACTTTATGCCTGTTAAGATAACTGATTTCTTTGAAAAACTGTAAATTCATGAACTTCATATAGCTATGTTTAAGAAAAAGCATTTGATTTAATGCCCACAAGCAATCACTGAAGTGGAGATAATGGGATGCATGGAGTTTATTGTATGGTGAATAAAAAGCTGGCTAAGAGAGAGATGATAATTCATTGATACCAGAAAGAAAGAGGATCGTTCACTTGTTATATTCTTTGGGTGCTGGTTTTTTATAACTTCTGTTTAATATTTTCATTAATGAGCCTGGTGATGTAGAAAAGTAGAGGTGATACCAATCCAAGCCTTACTACCAGTTTGGGGAAAGACAAGATTATCATATGGTATATCTTCAAGGGATGGAGTGACAGCAATGAGACAGATCAGATCAAGTACAAGATCATGTATGTTGGAATGGATAGCATAACATTTGTTTTAAGCAAAAGTGGTTCATCAATTTAATGTGATGGAAGAAGAACAAACCTAAATGAGCAAGATGGTGGTAAAACATCAGCCATGGAAAAAGGCAGCAGGTTTGCAGTATATAATGTGAGATATTTTCAGGAGAAATGTTATTCCAGGCACTGTATAGCTGCTTTACAAGGCTATTAGTAGGAGCACAGTTAGAATACAGTAATACTGTGTTAAGCAATCTGTGTTTAAAACAAACTACCAAAATCCACTGAGACTGGAACAGGAGCAAAGGAGGACTACTTGTATAACTAGAGGAAATGGAGGACTTATCGTATATAAAGAGATTAAAGGGAATTGGTTTGTTCAGCCTAGCAAAATAAAAGTTGAGAAGGGTATGATTATTTTTCATAAATACATTCAGGAAATAAATGCAAAGGCATAAATACTGACAGATAGTACTTACAGAAAATTAAATGAATACAAATGTGTAAATTTAAACTAGAAATTAGAAATAGTTTACTAATCAACAAAGGAAGATTTGGAAAGGCTTACATAGCAATGAAGGAATCTAAATTGCTTCCAAACTTGGTGAAGCTGGTGAGTTCATGGAAGGTATTTGTAATATGGCAGGAATGATTTTGATGTAAAAAACAAAGGTTTTTTTGTGTGGCTTTTTTTCATTAGTCTTGCTTCACTGAAAATGCTTTTATTCCGCACAATATACTAGTTGTTTTAACAAAAAAAGACCCTAACAAAAGCCAGATAAAATCGTGTGAAGCCATTTCTTGTTCCTCTTTCAAAGCCATCCTAAAAAGTCGTTCCATCATGTCATCTCTGAATAGTAGATATAAGAAAAAATTACAATTCTAATTAACAATTCCATTAAGATACGGATGTGTCTGAATATCTGCATGCTTTGTCTTTTTTTTTTTTTTTTATCGCCTTTATTCCTTATTTACTCTTCTGTGTTACTGCCTGCCCTCAGTCCTCATCTATTACAGGCATAATATTCTTAGCTGGGAATCAGATATACAGGTTAATAAAGCTTCAAAATAGAGAGCATTGGCTATAGTGACCAAAAAAAACCCCAAACCAAAAAACAAACAAACAAAAAGTTGGGTAGCATGGTCTGGTACTTACTTGGGAGGGGAAATTGAAGGGTTTGGGGAACTGTTTTGGTGATGCCAGATCATCCTTTTGCATGACTTCTTTTGATAGGGGAAGACAGAGAAAGCCAAACAACCCAAATGAACACCATGAGACGCAACTATGAAAAAGTACCCGTATCCATTCCAGTCCTGAATTGCATTTGTAATTGCCATAGTACTGGCAATATATAAGTGCCAGAGATCAAAAGGAGTATTTTTAGATCCACAAACTGAAAAGAGATTAAAAAGGTAGCATGGTAAGTAAGCTGTATAGGACAAAGTTGAGATGATCATGCAATGAACAAGATATTTAGGTATACAGATACATTAGAGGAGATAGGTTAGGAATGCCTAGGTTGTGGGTACCATTGAGGAATCATTTTGAGTCCTGCACCTTGATAGTTCCAAAGCATTTTGACCTATAATCATCAGGAGAAATCTAAGTAATATGGGAGTAACATTCAGAGGTAACTGGAGGTTTTATGTATCCACATTTTGAATATTAGCATCTAAGGTCACCTAAGTCCTGCTGCTGAAAATCAGACATTAGATGATTTGTATCTTGATTGTTTGGTAAAGTTTGCACTTTTTAACATGATAGACATACTTCGACAATATACAAATAAAATGCATTAATACAAAGTCAATATTTTTAGATATTCAGCTATGATGAATGTTTTCTGGAGGAAAAACAAAGAGGGAAAGGAGCAGACATAGTACTTTACCTAAGAATAAAATTGTCCACAACAACAAAGAAGAAGAAACAATAGTGGTCTGTTGAACTATTGATTGAGCAATGAATTCTGATCAGGAGATTCATGAGGACGTAACTGAAATCAGAAAGATTCACCTTTGCTGAACTCATTCCAGGTCTGGGACCTTAATTTGTATCATGGTGTTTTGCTGTACATGTACTTGGAATGTGAAAACAATATAAGCTTAATACTTCTCTTTAAACATACAAGTTTGACTACACTTGCATAATCATGGTGAGTCCTTATTTGCAATTCAGTGCATAGGGGAAAGGGTTGTCACAGTGTTTGAACCTGACACTTTGGTACAATGCAATTTCAAAGAAGAGACTTCTGTCAGAGGTGCTGATCAGTCATTTCCCCTATTAGAGCTTACAGTGCTAAATAAAAGGCTTTTACACAAATCTTAATCATGACAAAAACCCTTGCAATAATACGCAAGGCTATATCCTGTCAATAAAGAAAACAACCTCTGAGTGGAAAGTGGTAGAGTAGATACCTACAATATTGCCTATCATACTTGCACTGAGAATCAGTACAGCGTTTGCTAACAGAAGGAGCCTTGTCTTATCTTTACTGATGAAAATGGGAGTTTTGCTAATGGTACCACAGTGACACTGAGATATGGAGTATCATTGACAAAGAATATATGGAAACACAAACAGGTTCATATAGGCTTCTTTGCTGGGCCTTTGTGTTTTCTTCTTCTGCCCCTCAGAATACAGTGTTTTCTTTCCTCCAGGAGAAACAGTATAATTTTGCCATTACTTAGCAGAAAATATGCTTCCATGTCCTTTGAAAGTGTAAAGCTATTTGGAGAGAGTGTATATATCTTTGAACATATGGTAATATGGGTTTTGGAAATCTGAAAGTATTAAGTGTGGTTGTCTTTACAGCAAACTATATTGCCTTGAAATAATGTGAAGCTTGGCAGTTTTGCTTTGCAGGGGTCCATACAAACATTTTATTTGGCTTTGATACACTTAGAATAACATCTGTTAATTTATATTTGAGTTTTCTGTTGTCTCAGTAAAATTCTGTCAGAACTCCTGGATTTCTCTCAGTTTTACATACCATCCATGAAAAACTACAAATTAGATATGTTACAAATGCATCACATGTTTTCTCAGGCTCAGAGATTAAAGAGCTCCAAAGAATGTTTTGTTTAAAAAGAGGAGTTTTACACTTCACAAATTGACTAAAAGTTGAAAGACATTTTAGTTTAACTTGCAAACGTTATGTAGATTTTTGTTGTGAGAAGGAAAGGCCAAGCTGGTAGAAAACATGGACATGAAATAATTTTGAGCTAAGATTAGAGTTAACACGGATTTTCAAGAGCCTAGGTAAGGTTAGGGACAAAAAGTCTTAGAAGGATAAAGTAAATACCCACATATGAACTATCAGAAAGTAAATTAGACAAGACAAGCTAGTTACATGCTTTGGACATTTCTAATTAAGGAATTCTAGGTAACTTACCCAGCCTACAGCATCATTGTCCTCATTAGTGTACTGTCACCATCATCATCATCTCCATCCTACCTAACACCAAAGCCTGAGGGATTTGCCATCACACCATTGGGCATCCCATTTCCTTGATTCTTAGATTGCTTTGAGACACTGTGAATCTCAGCTGGTATTCCCCAAGGAGACTATTTAAAAAGCAGAGCACAGGAGGGGTACTCTGTTGTTGGCAGCTTTCGTGGCTTACACAGATGGTCTACTGCATTCAGAGCCTACTGTGTCTTTTAAAAGTTGGTTTCATTCCTACATGGAGAAGATTAAAGTAAGAAAGTGTCAATCACAGATGTGCAGATTGCCAAGTCTGACTGGCTTTTGAGTTCCTGGGTAGCAACCACTCAGGTATCCAAAATCAAAGAAAAACTAATTGGCAGAGGATGTATCTACACCATGACCATGCAGACCCCAGAAAAAGAATTCTGATGAGTGAAGAGCAGAGGCACCCTTGCTTTGGAAACGACATGCCAGCCAGCCTGGGCCCACAAGCAGCGGTCCTGTGCTCAAGTTAATAATCAACTCAGAGGGGTTTTTTCACTGAGATGTGACAGTGTGAAAACGCATCTGGGCTGCGTAAACTTATTGGCTCTTCTGAATACTGCCTTAGGGGTGCAGCACCTTGTGCACTGTGCTGCATGTGCAGTGTTGACCTGTTGCAAAGTTCTTTTATGCACTCGAGCTGTCCAGTGCTCCCAGTGTTCAGAGAGTTATCTGTGTTTATTGTTATCGATACAGAAAAGCAAATGCAAATATATATAACTGGCAGAGCTGCTGGGTTAAACATTTTAAAATTGTCAGTTCTAAGGAATTATTCCCATTTTAACCTGCAATAAGTTAAGACCATGTCACCAGGATTTGAAATACAACCCTCACCCTGGCTTAGGAGAAGCTACACAGCTAGTAGTACTTTTGTTTCCAGGGAATTGTTTTTTAACAACTTGCAGAAAGTCCTCTACTGGAACAATTTTACATTGGAAAAAGGTTCATGCATTCAATAAAATCAACACCTCTGCATCAATTTCATTGCCCTTTTTCCAGAAAATAGTTAAAATGTTTTGTTTTGATGTGGCTAGAGCAAATACATCAGTTTATTGCATGACACTTCTACTGTGAATTCTTTTCTAATGTCAGCTATAGTATAACAAAATGAAAAGGTGAACTCGGAAGAGGATGTTGGAGCCTTACTGACACAGCATTTGTTTGAAGTGAACATATTTTGGAGTATTTATAGGGGGAGTAATTTGCCATTTTTGTTTATTTTATCCCAATTTGGTGAGACAACTAGACCAAATTGTTTATGAGAAATTCTGTTTGACCTGCTCTGCTACTCAAGGAGTAAATGAATGTTCTAAGGGAACAGTGACTGTGGAGCCAGTTCTTTCCCTCCTGTCTTTGTAATTTGTACTTAGCCATGTGTAACCCTGCACATTATGGGCAACATGTGATGTCAGCAAAAGCAGCTGCCTGATTAAGTGCTACCCACTGCAGAAACTGAGCCCTGGGCTATGATTTGTGGGGCAATAGTCATCAGAGTTGTCTAACTACTGTGTTTACTGTAACTTGGAGGGCATACATAACATTTTTAAAGGCAAGGAGAGGAGGAATATATGCCTCATTAATATCTACTTGGTAAATTCTCAGAATATATATCCATATACATATTTGATATATCTCATCCTGTTATCTTCAAAATGCACATAGTTTGGATATAGCTCCAACTTCACTCTGGCTTAATAGGGTAAAGCTATATTTCAAACCTACAGTGTCATCAGAGAGTTGTTTATTTCACTTGAACAGATATAAAACCTCTCCAGTGTCATCTGAGATATAAAAAATGTCTGGAGTACCACTTTTAAAAAAAAGAACACAGAAACATCTTTTAACTTGGAAACTGGCATTTTGGATGCTGTTGCTTTAAATATGTGATGCATTTCTGGTTTTGCTCAGTAGCAATGGTGATTTTCTGAGAATTAAGGCACAAGATGATGACACTTAAGGTTTGCATGTGGGAATTGAATAACTTCTGTCTTACTGTTTCAGCCTTACTCCCTGGAGCAGGCAATTAGACCCACTGAGCCAAGCAGTACTGTTGCCTCTCTGCCTCCCCAGGTGTGCTTCAGTGAACCTCCTGAGACAAGAAACAAGGTTAAACCAGGCTCTGACCGTTCTTTGCCCTCCTTCAATTTTCTGGTTTGTAAGAGGCCAATGAGGAGGCAGGATAAGAAGGCACATAGAGCCTCCTGATAGCGTGCTGCTTTATAGCAGACTCAGGGAGACTGCAGTCATCTGGAGGTGATTCCCAGCTACCTAGGGTGTTGTGCTTTCAGGGGATGTGGTTCCACTCCAGGTGAAAAATGCTGGGTGGGTCAGGGCTCAGACCCTGGTATACAGCCATGACAGATGCAGACACACAACTAGGCTGCGTATGTCCTGCTGAAGACTCCCTGGTGCTGTTAATAGGGGAAGGCTGGCAGATCAAGATGACATGGTGACGAGTTAAGGCATCAGTTTACACTTGCAAAAAGCATGTGAAACTAGGTATCACAATTCATTGTTATGGTGTCATCAAAAACTTCTATGTTCCAGTGACTTCAGATGGCCTACACCTTGAGTGGGTACAGTAGCGTAACAGGGTGTTAGAACTACAGCGTGAAAGGAATATATTTCTCTTTCACATGCTACCTCAGTATTACTAACCACTCATGCACATTGTGATTTTTGTTCAATATCTGCTCAATTTTGGAGACTTTAAACTCCTGTCCGAATACTTCATACATACGAGTAATCTTCCTGAAGTCTGATTTCTGGGTCTGGAAGATCACAACACGATCTTTTATTGAAAAAAACCACAGTCTTTTTGAAATAATTGTTTGAATAGCTGCCAGAGCTGTGGCACTCAGAATCACTGCCGCCGTGATGCAGCAGGGCAAGAGCCTGGGTCCCTTGGTTCTGCTTGTGTCCTTGCTGAGTGCGGCACATGCCAGCCAGAATGATCTGACACAGGGGCCCAGAGGAAAAGTCCGGGTTATAGCCTGCCTGAGAAGTAAATTGTATGTATTAGGGGACTTTTACCAGTAATCCTTGTTTACATACAAAGTGGAGGAGAAAAACGAGTACTTCCAATTTTGAAAAAAAAGACGAGAGAAACATCGCAGCTTCTTGTGGCTCTCCTGAGGTCTACAACAAAACTCTCATTGATTTCAACTGGGAATTTTGTTCGCATATGGTTTGCGCTAGCCATCAGAGAAATTATGAAGTCAAAGACACTTCCTCTCAGGCAGTTTGAGTATTGTCTATAATGTAAATACTGGCCTTCAGCCTCACAATATTTTCCCACTTAATTCTGGAGGTTTCACATTTGCCGTTTTTAGAAACATACTTTTTAAAAGAACCCTAAGAATTCATCTGCCATTTGTGTATTCGTTCAGCCTTCTGTCTGTGAAAGTCTACTTGCCTTGAGAAAAGATGCGTAATGGTTTTATATGGGATATGAAATTTCTCTCATAAATGTGATATGATCTAATAATTAATGAATGCCAGAAGACAAGCTAGAAAGCTTAAAGTCTAACAACTTTTGTCTAAGTTATTCTATCTTCTCACTTTCCATCATCTCAGACTTTCAGATAGTTCTAGGGTTTATAACTAGGTAGATATTAAAAGTCCAAATCTCTTTATATTGAAGCCCTATTTCTCTCTTTATGTGTCTCTGCACATGTAACACAGCATCAAAATGAGGTGAATGTAATGTAATTTATTTCCACTTTAATGTTCCTTAACAGTGGAAGAATGGCATACAGTGGTATGGGTATTACTCCAAAATCTTACTATATATAATTTAAAATTAGGCTAATAATGATAGTAATAGTAATATTTATATATTCATTTACATATGCCTTTATATATATTTTTTACTGGCATGTCTGGGGGAAGTGAATTGTAGGTGCTCTCAAGTGTGCAACATTTTTTCTGGACAATAAAAATGGAAAGGGCCTTTTTAGGTTGAATCAAATATTTTGTTTGACAGAAATAGGATGCTTTCTTTTGATTAAGTGATTTTAATTTATATTTTTAATTAGGTTGATAAAAATGATTTATGTAAAAATGTTAAAATTCAGATTTAAAATATACTGAGTGGATGGAAATCAGTCAGCAGAATTTTATAGAACTTAAGGCTGGCATACGGTCCAAATAATTTTGCAGTTTTCCATGACTTCCTGAAGATAAAATTTTCAGAAGTATATTAAGATATTAGACAGGATTTTCAAAGCATTTAAATTCATAAAAGGGAGACAGATGTCTGACAAGATTTTAAAGTGCATAATGGGGCTACCACACCTACTAGCAACTGCACAAAGGGTTGTGAATACTGGCACAACACGGGGTATATTTTGTGCTTATATACTTGACAGATAGATACCTTTTTGCATTTTACTAGAATTAATCTTTCTGTCTCACATGTATCAGCTGCTTCTCTGCTACTACATATTTTACCTCTGTTCTCTTTCTTGGAACATCTATATATTTTTTTTGTTTTCCCTTTTCCTTCCCAGCCCTTTTTTATCTCCTCTTTCCTATGTGGAAAGGAAACATCATGCTACATCTGCTGAGGAGAGAACATATAGCAAAATCATTCACTTAGGTAAAGGTTGGCAAAATTGCCAATAATAATGTCCCTGGTCAAAAAAATAAAACAGCAATATTCAGGCTGATTTGCAATTGGCCATGTATCTTTGACTTTTCAAGAACATATATAATGCAGCAGTGACCTGCTAACTCATTTCTTGTAAAAGAATAGGGCAATGGAAGATACAAAATCATTGAAAGAGTACATAAAAAAACTGAAGAAATAACTTCCGAATCTGGTAAACAAATGCATGTAATTACCGATAAAGTAGAGAAAAAAATGTGAAACTGATTTTGCAGCCTGATTTCAGTAAGATGATGTCATTAATACAATTCTATTTACTAAGTTTAATTATTTTTCTCCTGAAAAGATTGGACTACTTCATAGTAGTTCAATATATATACTTAATATATACTTATTTATATATATTATATATAGGTATATATAATATATATTTAAATATATACTTAAATTGTTATTCTCATTGGAAAATACAGTCCAAATCTTCCCTTTTGTGTAAATTCAAAGCCAAACAGAATGTTTTTTATATCATTTTAAGACAGAATAGTCATTGCAATTTTTTAATGAAAATAGCTAAATACATAGGTGTTACAGCTTTAGTAACAGTGGACACACTTAGCAATTCATTTGTTTAACAGAAAAAATTCTTTCTTGGTGTTCTTTCAGGACTCAAAGAGAAGCATTCAGGAGCCATTTGGTTGTCTTCCTTTTGAATCATAAATCAGTACTGGAAACAGAAAGAAAGCTGTAGTTCTTGCAATGAAAGCCACTGTTCAGATAAATTGAGAATCATTGGTTTTATTTTTAAAATATGGTCTAAAATTTGGTGTGGACATGTTTATTCCAAATAAAGTGAACATAAACCCAAGATCAAAAAATGTAAAATGATGCATACAAACTATATTTAGAATAATCCTAATGTAATTCTCAGTTGCTGAATTGATTTGATCTCCTTATCATGGGGAGAAATTGGACTCTCAGATATTATCAACAGCTTCTAACTCCAATCTGATTATTGCTATAATCCTGACAGTGATTGATTCTGAGTAATTATCTCAGAAACAGAATTAGATTAAAAAACAATATTCCAGATTATAGAAGACTCCAGTCCATTCTTGTAATTCACCTTGGAATGCATGATGCTATCACATTTGAATAATTTAGAGTGAATTATTCGCAAGCAGCCTGTTTGACTGTACTTTGATAGGAAAACAGATAAACAAGAAACCATAATATTTTAAGAAACATTACATTGTAAATTAGCAGCCTCACTGCAGTAAAGTTTACTTTGCCAATGTTTTCAGTTTGCCATGTAGCTCCTAAAATATTACTGGGTACTAAGCAAAAGCCCAGTGCTACAATAATCAGTGATCATGCATTCATAATGATGATTTATGATTACTGATGGTGTCATTATCATCATAATTATAGGCTACGAATTAATTTTTCACAACTGGCATCTGAATAATTTTCAACCGTAGGCCTTTCCTTTGTGAGAAGAATTACTTGCAGATAATGGCCATAAAGAATGGACTCATGAGAATGAACCCAAACAAAAAAACATATTTGAAGTTCTTGAGCAATATTCACTTACTATTTTCATTAATTCTGTTTACAGCAGTGATGGTCTGGACCAAAAACAGATGAAGCTTCATTGTGCTAAGCACTTTAAAGAATACATAGAATGAATGGTCTCTGTCCAAAACACACTAGTAACAGAATCTTAACAGAAAATAGAGAAAGAAGTATCTGTGTCTTATGTATTGTAATTTATGGAGATTTATTGATGTCCCCAGTTTTTTTCTCCCCTCCTTTCTTCCTTTCTCTCATTATGATTAACTGAAGGAGTGGACTCAAAATATTCCATAGTCCAGACTCATTTTGAAGATCATGATTCCTGTGGCTTCCTTGGAGCCAAAGGTGATGTGTTCTGGGCCATCTCTTTTCATCAGGTACCTTGGGATTTGAGAATAGGTATTTTGTTCTCCAGGCCCATGCTGTTGGACTGGTGTGATAGGGTTTTGACAAAAATGCGACAAGAAAAGTTGTTTCAGGGTTGTTTCCAGCCAGATCCAGACAGGCATTGAGTCAGAAAGGAAAGAAGGAATTTAATTCAATGGTGAAAGAAGCAGAGACAATCAGTCACTTCATCATATATGGAAAACTCTTGATTCCCAATATCACAGGCTTTGATCCTGGGCAGACTTCAGTCTCTCATCCTTTTGTCCTCATGTAAACCTCAAGTACATGTTGTAAAGGAGGGTGATGTAGGAGGGGAAATAGTTGTTGAGAAAAGTGTTGATCAAGTTCGAAGGAAGAGAAGTTGGACAAGGATAAAGGAATTGAGAAAAGGGACTGAGAACTAAAAAATCTTGAGTTTAAAAAGACTAAAACTTTTGACCTTTTAATTTTTATGCAGATATCTTTATGAAGGCATCTCTTAAAATGCCAACAGCTTATGTTACATGTTATTTTAAAGTATTAAATGTACATACAGTAAAGTAATCTTGAATATATGATGTTATCAGGAATTAATTGCAAATACAGGGGCCTTGAAGGGAGCTCTTGCACTAGAAGTAATGGCAACAAAACTGAATATGATTAAGATTAACTATTAATTTTAGTCTGTTACAAATCAGCTATCGCTCTGATGCCTAAGCACGACACAAAATTTAAAAGTACAAAAGATATGGCCTCTCTGAACAGTACAAGATTAGTGATCATTCTATTTGGATACATGCAGTCTAAGGACAGTGCCTTATTTTGCTAATGAGATATAAAAACTGTGTTCACTGTGCTCTCTATCACTCGTAAACAAACAATGTAATGCCAACACGTAACAGATGATGAAAACAGTAATCTGTTATAAAGCATGGGTGGAAATTGGCACTTTTCTTGTACCTCTGATTTTCCCACAGGGATTATGTATACTTTGGCCTTTAGTAAAGATGCTAATCTGTTCTTGTTTCTTGAAAATTCTTTGGAATAAAAATACACTGATGTATTTAGGATAGGCACATGAAAGCAGTAGATAAGGTTACTGGAATAGCTTTGTCATGAAACTCCAGATTTAAATCTCCAGAACATGCGTAGTTGTGCATTTGAGCCTTCCCTTCTATTTTTGTTATGCACTAAAAAAAGTTTTCTTTCTAAATATAGTAACATATTTTCTTTTCCTACAGCACTTCAAAATGAACGAGTAGAGTTCTTTATAGTAAATACATTGACTCAGCACTAACAGTATTCTGAATGCAAAAAAGATTTCTGTGGGTCATAGACTGAACTAGTGTAACGTCTCTTAGCTTCTTTGACAGTGTTGAATGACAAAATCCAGGAGCTGAAAGTTTGGATTTTTTTAATCACTTCCATCCTGATGACCTCTGAAGTTTATAAAGTTGTATTACTTCCTTCGCTGTCACATTAGTTTTGTCACTCTGTTTTAATCAACAGTATTAAACGTATTGGTCATTTTGATTATAACTATATCAAGAACAATTTTTATATTAATAATATTGTCTGGATACAAGAGTAGAAGGGGTAGAGAATACCAGCCCTTAGAATAGCTGAACTTTAAGGCTTTAGCCTAAAAGGATATTTCTAGTTGAAAGCTTACACCTAATTCATTTATGTGGTTCTTAACACTGGTTTTGACAGTGTTGGTTATGTCAGGCTCCATTTAAACACTGCCTGTGGCTAAACAGGATTTGCTGCAGATGATATTTTTATATAAAGCTAACTTTGTTATTGAAGCCTTTAGCAGTGAAAATACTGCAGAAACTTACAAACAGTAACTGAGGACGCAGGTAAGCGTTGACTCATGGGTAAGTGCAGCTTCATAAGCTAGTAAGTGATTGCATGGATCAGCCATGTCTGCCATTCTAAGGTGTTTGAGGCATTCTGCTGATGGTTATGGACTTCCAATCTAATTAAGCTGCTTATTTTATTTTAGAAAAGCACCGGATTTAAAGAGTAAAGGAAAGAAAGAGTTGGGGCTGTGCCCTAGAAACCATCATTATAATTGTCTAGAGTGCGTTGTATTTATAATTACACAAGGCAATCTGTAACTGCTAGAGCACGATTCAGAACTTACTTTTGGACTGTGGGAGAGTTGTTTAACCTTTTTACACTGAGAAGCACATAGGCAAAGGCTAGATTGGTGGCCTTCCAGCCTAATAACAGCAAGCATGATTTGTTTTTATACTTTCAATGTGGTTTGATCCAGTTTTGATCTCACCTACAGATGTGAGCTTCAACGGTTACAGCGGGAGAACTGATCACAACTATCCCTGCTTTTGAATGAACTAACTATCAATAACAAAGTCCACTGAGTATGTTTATCATCTAGCAATGCAGAGGTTGGGACACATGGCTGAAATGGACAATGCTTGAGTGTTCAAGCTATATGCTGAACTAGGATGTAGAAAGAGCCTGGTTGTGTATGACACTTTATCAAGGCCATCCTAAAACTTTGAATTATTTGCAAACTTTAAAAATCTTTTATCTGCAAACAGACAGCAATGTGAGGAAAGCCTTGTGATAAAAAAATCCTTACCACGCTTTGATCTGAAAAGTTACCTGTTCACCTGGCATAGCCTATATTAAACACATATCTATTAAGATATTTTCTTCCTCAGGTTTGAAGGTCACTAGCAAAAAAGAACCACTTAGGTAAAAATCAGAACTGGATTGCTCCTCTGAATCCTTTGAAAGTTCCCCTGAGTGCCACACTATTTTTTGGGTGACATTCTCATGCGCTAAGTTTCATACTTCTGTCCTGTGCCTTTGGCCTTGGTGCAGACTATTTGAACCTTTGGCCTAGGTTCAGCAGTGAGTAGATGCACAACCTCATCACTGAGTGGGTGATGAAAGACTGAGAATATATAAAAGAAGCTTTCCTTCACCCTCTGCACATGGCAGCATGAACAGCTGAGCTGGCATGTATGCTGTAGCCCATGCACTGCTAACGCTGGCCACCAGCAAAGTACGACTAATTCCCTGGAGGGAAGAGATTGACAGGGAACGACTTATGGCACAGAGATGTGTTTGTGCCACAATGATGGCCAGTGTTTCTCCTGAGGTGATGCCTTTATTGTAATTTTCTTACCTGTATGCATTTTCACTAGCTGAAGGCTGTTCCTGGAGGTACAGACCAACACCTGTTGATTCATTTCTCATGTGTAGTGCTCAGCTACAGCAGGTACCTTTATCCAAGGAAGAATGCCATCTCATTCTCTCCAGAAGTGAATGACAGACCAGCAGTTTGACTGCATATTTCTGGGAGAGAAATACTTTTCAGATTCTAAGCTGCTTTAAAACAATCCTATTCTTCTAGTATTTGAGTATAACAATCTATATAACTCTTATTTCCTATATTTACTTTTTTCTTGTATTCTTTCTAACAGGAAGGTTTCTTTACCTCATTAAAGCAAATAAACAAATCCTCTAACTGATAAGCCTCCTTCTACTGTCCTGAAACACTTTGAAATGGTCAGCCTCCCATGCCTTTTCAAATTTGCTGTTAATGGATAAAAATGCAAGCCTGTTCAGGACGTCTATTTCCAGTGAATACCAAACTAAACACCTGTAACAAGTGCCAAATTGTCTATTCTTTTATTTTGTTGAGTGCATAGAAACAGCACTGAGAAAACTCTTTCAATATTAAAACAGTATATTTTGCTTTCTCCAAAGAACAAAAAGACATGATTTTCTTATACGGATTACTTTTTCCCATCTCTTACTCATAAAAACACATACCCTTTGACCATCAATGTCACTAATACCACTGCCTAAATCTCTTTGTAAGTAAATCTCTATCCCTTTATAAAATAGTTTTTTAATCTTTGTTGGCTCATCTTCATTATAACTAAACCTAATTCACTCTTTTCTAAAGGATTTATTTTTTGCCAGTATTAAGGGAATGCCATTTGAAATATTTCCTTTGGAAAACAAAGAAGCTATAAAATCTAAGTACTTAAATCTGGTTAACATTTCTTTCTGTAATGTCATTTTAGCAAATGTAGAATGAAGACACACAGCACTTTCCTCCATTTTCAAAGCCAGTCATATAAGAGAGAGCTGAACAAAAAAGAGCCCTCCACATGCATCACAATTCTTGTCTTGCTGCAGCCATTTCTGATACGCTTAGGTGATACATCCGTCCTCATTAGCTGTTGTTCTTCTTTATGGGCAGACTATCTTAAACAATCAACTATACTAGACCTTACATGGGATAAAAAATAACCTAGCTTTGTTCCTCTAGACCCTTCTACATGGTTTCTTGTCCCTTCTTCCAATTAATACCATCTTTTTCAAATCATTAGAGACTTCATATTTAATTTCCTATGTGTTCATATATGCCAGAATATGTTAAATTATTTTGTTTGCGTAAAATAGTTCAGTTACAATACATGTACAGAGACTAAGATACATTCTTGTCTACTTAATCTAGCTGCCCAAACGAATACTTTTTACACAGTTCCGTAAAATGTAAGTATTCTATAATCAAAAGCTAAATATAATATTAATATTATAATCTCACCTTGACAGAATAGATATCTTTCTATAGTGGACATCAATTATTTGTAAATAAAGCTTTTTAAAATTGTTTTCTGTATTGCTATATATATGTGTGTGTGTGAAATTTAGCAACAAAATTCAGGAACAAAAGTTAAGAAACTGCAAAATTCAATGAACACCTGATAATCAGTTATGATGAATCACAAAGGCAAAACTGAATTATAGTACCTAAGTCTACTGAAAAAAAGCAGTTCCTAAGAAATCACTCAAATACATGTGTAGATATAGAAACCATTAGCATTACACATGCTCAGGTATTTTGCTTTAATTAAAGATTCATTTTTAATGTATTTAAGGTAATTTATTTGCAGTCTCGTCACCATTATTATAATTCATTATACTTCCATGCCTGGATACTTGACATGGCTAAACAAAACAATCAGCAAAAAAGCAAACAAATCAACATCTGAATAAGACGAATTTCAAGAAGAAGTGTACTACTCTTTGGCACATATATTTGGAATTATTATTTATTTCCAAACACAGAGCTGCTTGCAATGCATTTCAGTTCTTTTTCTGCCATCTGTAATTTTTCTAAAACTAAGCTTAATTCTTCTACACCTGTTTTCTTCTTTGTATGAGAGCTCTTATTACTTCTCATATTTTGAGGAAGCATCTTTCTTCTGCTTTTTGTATTTTGGGCATTGGAGTAGAAAATGGCTTTCAGTTTTGATCTCTACTCTGTCGCATCAATTGTAGAATCAGTCTTCCATAGGTTTCTAGTGCATTTTGTATCATTCCTGGTTTCTATTTCTAATCTGTGGTAACAGGCTCTCTATTTCACTATGGCAAAACATCTACATATATAACAAACATTGCTATAGAAAATCTGTCTGCAGATTTCTCTTCACTCTCACAATCCAGGCTTTTAGAGAAGTAAGCAGAATGTACAGGAAAAATGGTGTGTTTCTGTCTATGTATAGTTGCATAGCTCATATCAAATTAACCTTTTGGCATACACATGAATTTTAAACATGGCAAAGTTTTACCTACAGTCTTTTCTTCAACTTGCTTTAATGTCTAATTGGAATTCACATCAGGAAAGTTGTATGATTTGTCCTTTTTTAGGATGCTCATTTAGCATAAGTATAAGACTATCTCAAGTGACTGTGTATGTCCATTTTTATTCAGCAAAGAGTTTTTGCATATTGCTACTGGTATGCTGCTCCTGAAGAATACACTACAGCAATACCTCTAGTGAGCCATTTTTAAGTTAATTAGCATGGCACTGGGAGCTGTCTAGGCATGGTAACAGGGAGCACCACAGAAGCTAAATTACCCTTCTTCTCAGGCAGTTTTTCAGTAGATTAGGCTTCGCTTCAACTGAGCTCTGTGCTGTTGCAGCTACTCTGTTCCTGCATGTCTGAGTAAGCCTGTGAAAATCTAGTTCAGATTTCTGTAGTTTGCAATGTAGAGATGCTGAAAATGCCTTGGTCTTGGTCATGAAAACTCTCATGTTGATTAACTTCAAATATCTATGGACCAGATGATATCAGGTATTTTGAAAGGAACAGATTCTACTAGTAAATGAGAAGTTAAGAATTGCTCCTGTACAGGTACCTTCCCTTCCAATGTAAAGCTCCCACAAGACAGTGTCCTGCTCTACTTTCTCTGTCTTCACCCAAACCATGCCACAGATGTGAAAGCAGAAGGAGTGTGGGAAAGCATATATAAGCCAATAAATTTGTGCAGTTCTGTGTTTCTTATACTGCTAACACAGTAGAATCTAACTCCTTGGTTACTTGATTACTACTGATGTAGTAATATAAGTAATGTTAGCTCAACTAGCTAATTTACATCAGCACCAGAACCAGTTTTAGTTCAACAGGTGGCAGCAGCTGCCATTTTCTCCCTAACAGCTCTTCCCAAGCCCTTCCTTGAAGAATACATGGAAGCCAGTGAAAATTGAGCCTGACTTCATAGTAGTAAGAATGATTTGATGCATATCAGCAAGGAGTGCCTCCCTGAGGAAGGTGMGTTCTCCTGTTTCTAGCCATACTAAATACTTAGATTTTCATATGAAATGAAATTACATAACCTAAAGTTATTTTATGTGATCTGTTACAACAAATTTGGCTAGGGCTAAGGCATGTGAAAATTTCTAGTGTATTGCTGCTCTTCTGTAAGTAATGATGTTGGCCATGTTCCAGCCTTTAATGTTTTCTTTTGGGCTTAATAAACTCATAAAAATATCCACTAAATTACTCTAATTTGTTTTCTAACTCTTTTCAGTGATCTTGGACTTGAATGTATACACTCCCATCTTAGAGTGTTAGCATTGTGCAAGTTTCAAACCTTTTAATAATCATTAACTCTGTTATCAAGATACTTTCTAATTTCTTCTCTTTTGTCCTGGTAAATCTAATTTCTGATGTAGGTAAATGTTCATTGATTTCATTTGTACAGGCTGTGCTTAAGTAATTGTTTAACATCCTTTCTATTTTCTTATCCTGTGTCTCTCTAATTCCGTGCTAATCACTCCTCCGAAGGTGACTTTTCCTCCTTTACCAGTTCGCAGAAGTGGACAGGATATTCTTAGTCCTTTATGTGAGAAAGTCTTCAGAGAACCATCCTTTATTATACCTCCTTTTATGGGAGATCTCTTTATTTTTATGTGTAACTTTCTGTTCCCATCCATTTGCCTGAAATTGCCCCACTGAAAAATTCAGATATAAATATTAATCGTGTGTTTTTCAAGGCAAGAGAACCTTTAATTCAAATCACGGTGTCCTGGTTTTGGCTGGGATAGAGTTAATTTTCTTCCTAGTAGCTGGTATAGTGCTGTGTTTTGGATTTAGTATGAGAATAATGTTGATCACACACTGATGTTTTAGTTGTTGCTAACTAGTGTTTACACTAGTCAAGGACTATTCAGTTTCCCATGCTCTGCCAGGTGCACAAGAAGCTGGGAGGGAGCATAGCCAGGACAGCTAACCCAACTGGCCAATGGGGTATTCCATACCATATGATGTCATGCTCAGTATATAAACTAGGAGGCGTGGTCCGGGAAGCAACAATTGCTGCTCAGGGACTGGCTGGGCATCAGTCAGCGGGTGGTGAGCAATTGCATTGTGCATCACTCATTTTGTATATTCTATCAACATTATTATTATTATTATTATTTTCCCTTTCTTTTCTGTTCTATTAAACTCTCTTTATCTCAATCCATGAATTTTACTTTTTCTTTTTTTTATTCCCTCCCCCATCCCACTGGGTGGGGGAGTGAGCAAGCGGCTGTGTGGTGTTTGGCTGCTTGCCGGGTTAAACCACAACACATGGTTAGAAATGTTTTAGAAACTATCCTGGGAATAGAGTATGAAGAAAGCGTTATGGCTTCCTACATGATTCCTGGATTCTGTGTTAATCTTTACCACCACCTTAACATTTGTTGATAAATTCTTTTAACTTCACATTGGATGGCTCTGCAGAATCAAATATGAAAATATACAATAGAGTAGCCCTGCTGCATTTATTTTATAGCAATCAGTTAACTTGACTCTGTAACTACATTTTCAGTTTTCCACATTTCGGAGATTTTTGTACCAGTGCTAGATAAGCTTAGGCTAGAAACTGTGAAGGCCAGAGCTGACTCCAGGTTCAAATAGACATCTCCTATTGTGGGGCAACAATTGGGGTATTTGACAACAAAGAGAAGTGGCAGAGAATATATATTTATGAAATAATAACATTACCAGTGAGATTAGTGTGAAGCAGTTAACAATGGAACGATAAACACCGCTGGTATTTACATTGTCACCTCCAGGTTTCAGTGTTAACTCCTTCCTGAAGTGAATGGGACATTTCATATTACTCAGCCTTGTTTTGCTATTCTACCTGGTAACTTTTTACACTCTGTTCTTGTTTGAAAAGATACCTTTCCAGTCCTAAAGGACTTAAATATTTTTAAACAGAAATAAAAACAAAGAAAATGCCCCAAAATGAGTTTTGGTTTATGATGTCATAATTCTAGATTAGCTTTATTATGAACTTTATGGTGGTCACAAGATGAAAAGTCTATTTTTCCTTTACCCTTTACTTTTACTTTTTTACCATTCATCTAAAAGAAGTGATTTGGAGTTTTCCTCTATAAGTAGTTTTGACCTGTTTTATTGGTGGATGTTTGCTTTTATCACGGAAATTGCTATTGTAATGAACTCTAATGCATTTGTTACATTCTCCCTAGAAAGTCTAATAAACTACTGAGGTTTTTCACAGACATGTCTTTGTGAAACAAGATAAAACAGTAGGGAGCAGAGTTTGTGTTGTCCTTTCCCAGGCCTCTGTGTTTTACATCTCAGTAAATTCAATATCCAGAAAACCACTTTCAGAAATATCAGTTTTCCATTCTGTCCTATTACATACATCTGCCTGACACAATTACTCACATGTACTGTTTCTTAAGGATTCTTTTGATGTGTGTGCTCTTCAGTAGGTGACAAGACTTCACATCATAATGTACAAGGAGAAGTAGGATCACAGGCTGAGACTGGTGGGTGGTGGATCAAAAACAGAGCACTGGAGATAGTCAGCTAAAAAGTAAACTCATAAGTAAAAAATATAAAACAAAGATGCTTAGGAGCTCAGAGTCCCTCTCTTCTGATTGTAGAAATTCTGGAAATACTATTTCCTTATTAATCCTCTAAGAATGATAATATAATAGTGTAACAAGGGTAGGATAAATACAGAATTCATATTTTACTCTGACGTGTTTCTTAGATGAAGAGGAGACTGCCTACATAAGATTTTGGGACATAAGGATCCAGTACCGTAAGAGTAATGAACACTACTATACTTGAACTTTGCTAAAAAATGGTCCTATTTGGGATTTCTTGTAAAAAAATTGGATCAAGATAGATTTCTGCTGAATGCATTCCTTTGCCATTAGTGATATGTCATGCTTACTGGATTTTTTTCTAATGAAACATTAAAAAAGGTCTATTCTGGAGTAAGAAGGTATATATTTCATGAAGCCAAAGTACCTTATGGAAACCTTTCGGTGAACTCTCAGTGAGCCATAGGCCAATCTTTGCAGTATCCTGCATGTTTTTTTCCATGATTTTCCTGGTCCCTATGGCATCCAGCACGCAGGATGGTTGGAGCTTCTAGGCTCCCTGCCTTCTGCTTTGTAGCCACTGTCCCAGAGAGCTATGGTTTGAGTTGCTGCCAGGCACCTTGTCCTAATATTGAGGGCCTGGCACGTCTTCCTGAGTGAGAGTACTGTGAGCTGCTGCTAGGTCCCATGACTCCCCAGTGGAGGATTCCCACAACACTGGGAGACTATTTTAACTCCTGGGGAGCCAGAGACCATGGCCCATTCAGTGGCCCAGGCTTTTTGTTTTGAGGAAAAAATGAAGCAGAATCAGTTTCTCTGAATTAAAAAAAAATAATAATCTGTTCACTTTGAACAGAAAACCATCAAACTAAGTTTTCATTCTCAGTTGAAGTGAAAGATTTGTTTGAAAAGTTGGAATCTTTTCTAAAATGAAAATGTAATATTCTGATCAACTTTGTCCCTAACTGTAGCTATTTTGTTTTTAATTTGGCACTGCCCCAAGTCATACACTGCTATTACTAAAGCAATTATCTGTCTTTGGTGAAACAACTCAGCCTGGGAATAACCCTGTAAGGCACTATGGTATACTTATGTGAACTACAGTCTGTTTCCCTACTCCCTCTTGTAGGTGCCCTTTGATTTTTTGGGTCAATGTAGGGGAAGAATGGCTGAGTAGTTACCACAGGTGCACTGCTACCAGCACTTTACTGTTAGTTTGAACCACATGAGCTAAGCCTGCTATGCCTTATTTTGGTGAATTAATGCAGCTTTTCATCTCTCCTACCATGAGGGCCATTGATAAAAGCCAAATAAGAGTTCTGTGCCATGTAAGAGGCACATACTGATGACAACRAAGAAGTTTTTATAATATCTCAAGGGACTGACACTACTTCCTTTCCTGATGGCTCCCCAACCTCATACAAGGAGTGGTTCCTGCTCTGTATGTAGGTGAAACATAGCCACACAAAATCTTACAGAAGCTCTGTAAGATCAGAACTGGGAGCAAAAAGATGTATCCAACTAAATGTGCAATGAAAAAAAGACAAGAAGTAACAATTAAAAGGAGGATTTTTCCATGACTTTAGGGTTAATGTTTTTCCTATTGTAAGGAAAAAAAAGGCACTTTGAAGAATTTGTTGTTTGTTTGTTTGTTTGTTTGGGTTTTTTTAAATGGCTGATGATTAATTGCTTTTTATTCTGGGCATTTATTAGACCTTGGTTCACATGACTCCAGATTGAAAAGGACACCTGAAGCTGACTGTAAGCTAGGTCTGGATGTCTCAGACCTAGTACAGAGTAAGCTGAATGTGCTTGGCAGCTCTGACATAGTGGATTAACAGAACCTTTGCAGTCCAGACTCACTGCATATGCGATGCAGACTCTTCTGACTGTGCAGGGTGACATACCATGCACGTAACTTTAAGCCTCTGCTCATATAAAGTAGTCTTCTATGTTGTTTGCTTCCTAGAGCTAGCTGGGAAGCCCAGAATATCCCAGGACTGTTAAAATTATCCTAATACTACCCATGTATCTTTATATAAATAGTATTACCTAATGCTAGCACACATCCAATAGATGGCATAAAAGCTGTCCATGGAAGAGTTAAAAAGATAAAGCAGGCAGGTTTCAGAAGCTGTTAGGTACTAGAGTTTTAACTTCAGGATACTCATAAGAAATGAGAAAGGTTCTGTTTTGCTTTGTTTTTTGGTAGTGAAATGTTTGATTCGTGCTATTATGTTTTGGGTGGGTAGTGAAGCCATTTCCCGAGCAGGAATTACTTCCAGTTTATTGTTGCCATTTCAATTAAACCTAAGTTGAATTGAGTTGTCAGTAAAATTGGCTKTTTTTTTTTTTTTTTTWAATTCACCTCTGGACTGTTAAATGTTATTGCTTTGAACACAATACGCTCTGGCTACTGTTGGGTGCTTATAGCTAAGATACGTAAACAGAATGGACCAAGGTCGTCCCTGGCATAATTTACTGGAATTCAGCACTGTCACACCAGGAGTGAATTTGGCTCAATGTTTTGGCATTAACAGTAAAGGTCATTCCTGCAGTTTGCCCTCGCTATAGAAAGTGTGATCAAAAAGTTTTCCATTTTATTTCTCTTTTGATGGTCACATTAAATCTTATTACACTGTTGGTACTTACCTCACTGGAGTGTCTGTGGGTTTTCTTTATAGGCAAAGCTTTCATCCCTGGACATCCATAAATAACTCTATTCACCACACTTTCTCCCACAGCATTTGACTTATGTTTCAGAGCTGAGACAAGTGTTAGTTTGCATGTTCTGCAGATAGATTTCTGCTTCATTTTTGTCCACTTTAGAGAGGTTGCTTATTAAGAAGGACTTTCTACCCCCGGACTCTCCATTCCAATCAGCTCCATCTGCATGTTCTCCCCATGCACCATGCCTTTGATAAAGCACTTGTCCAACTTTTCTGATTAAAGTGGATTCACTACTGTAGAAACAGAGCTCTTGAAAGCAGAGGCTGCTGCTGCAAATTCTCTTTTAAAATTCGTTTCTGAAACAGATGCCATAATAAAAAGAGAAAAAGTGCTAACTGCATATTTTTTCAATAAAAGGGTTAGTATTTATGTATTTGGGGAAGTTATGACTCAGTTGTATACTATTCAGGACTTCATTTGTGTAAGTTACTTTCTGATTAGTTATTGATTATAATCAGAACCCTTGGAGCTAAATGTGCAATATAGCTAATAAGCAGGTCTTCTGCAGATGAAGAGGATCCTTAAATATAATTTTGATGCACTTTACACTTTCTATTTATTGAACTTTGTTGCAAATGGCAAATTGCAGCAGGCCATAGAAACTATAGCAGTAGCAGAAGATTTGCAGTATTTCTGTAAGCAGGGAAACAACAGAATCTTGAAAAAAGGTCTTGTTTTTCAGTCTCCAAAGTCAAAGCAATAAAAAGCATTTCAAAATATCCCTTGGTATCTAACTCAGTCCGATGCAGGCTGCTTAAATCTCATGTACTGACTGTAAGACTCTTATAATGGGTAACTGCCTCATCAGCTCCCACCGGCTGGCATGGGTTGCAGGATCAGACAGAGGAAGAAAGCTCATGAGGGTGCATCAACAGCTGTGTCGGCTAGGAGGGTCCCTGGTCAAAGCATATTTCCCAGCTTCATGCTGATGTTGTTATTCCTTCCCCATCAAGCCACCTGTGCTTCAGATAAGAGCCTACCGGAAGACTAGAAGCACCAGGTATTTGTCCAGCGTGCGTGCTTCTTCAGTCCTGGGAGATAAGTGACTTGAGAGCTCTCCTCTGGACACTTTAAAAGGCTTCTACTCCATGGGCAAAAGCACAAAAAAGGAAGAGGAGTAGTACAAGGCACAAAGGATTGATGTTGCCTAGCCCCAACAGCCCGTGGGAAAACAGAAGGGTGCTGTGGAACTGGTCGCAGAGTGAAATGTACTCCTTTGATCCAGGCAGTATATCTGGCTGCTTTTTAGATGTCTTCTCATGCTTAGTACATGTTTACTGGCAGCAGACATGGAGGTCAAAAATATGTACTGAATCTGTTAAAGGGCTCCCCTGAAGTTAATGGGAGTCTTTCAACAGGTTTTGGCTTAAGACATTCTGCATCAGTGAGTCAGAAATCTGTTTTCTACCGTGAGTTTTGGTCAGTAAAATTATGCTAGGCTATAAGAAATATATAAATATTTATAATGTAATCTTTCTCATGAGATAACATTGCATTGATATTCACTATAAATAGGAATCCTACTGACAAGATTAGATAAAACTTTGGCAAAAGCAAATTTGTTGTCTAAAGAAGCCAATGGAAATCAAATCCAAGGCAAAATTTTTACCATTAATAGGAGCTCCAGAATCTTTCAGTTCAATCAAAATTTATCAAAATCTTCTTTTTGGAAGTATATAATCTTTTTGCTGCTTTTAATTTGCATTTTGAATCAGTTGAAGCATGGAAAGTGAAACAGTCAAAATTGCAGCATAGTACATAACACAAATAGTGAATCCATAAACAAACATGAATTTATTTCAGGGAGAAACCGAGTCTCCTTGAAAATTACATATTCTTTGATGAACTTTTGTCCAAACTTTTTAGCTTGTAATGAAAAAAAATATTCAGTGGTTAAATATAGCTCAAATTTTGAAATAAAATATCTATACTTGTCTTGTTAATAAAAAAAGCTCTAATACTGTGGCAAAAGCATACGCAGCTCTAATACAAACTCCACCAAGACTCCCATGCTGAAAGATTTTCAGCTGACATTTTTTACCACTTGATTCATCTCTGTTATTTGATTCAAAATTCATGGCATGTCTTCCCTGCATCTTAGTTATGAAATTGTTTGATGACAATCATAAACCCCTGACTACTAGATATAATACCTGGAAAAGCTTTTAAAATTAACTCTTGAACACACAAGAAGAGAAGAAATTTATAAGGCAGATGAAGAAATTATTTTATTTACTAAAAACCCTGAAACATCAGAACTATATAGGCTTTAGCTATCCTGGTCAACAGAAAGGGGGCTATGGTGTAATGTAACAACACGGTAAAAAGATGTAAAAAATTGTAAAAAATGGCTGATAAATGAGATTCATACGTCACAGTGCCAAACCATGGAAGAATTGGAGTCTCTCTAGGCTGTGGTTCTGGCTTTGTATCCATCCTCCTCTGCAGAATTCATAAGACACTAACGAGTCACCCCAGATGACGAGTCCCAGACTAGATGATCTTTCCACATTCTCATTCTGGAAAGTGTCTGCCTCAGACTGCCCATGCAATTAAAATAAATGAGAGCTCTGGGATTTTAACTGTTATTACACTATGTGGACTCTTCTATTTTGTATGAGGAAGAGAAATCATGAATGCAAAGAAAAAAGTTTTCTAAATGCTTCAATTTAATTTCAGTCTGTACTTTATATGAGCCCATTTATTGGATTTGGAGGGGGTCTCATTAACTGATTTGAAGCTGAGTTAGAGCTTTACAGTTTCTTTTGACTTTCCGAAAGCTTGATATCTCATTTCATCATGTCACACTTTTTAATTCTAGCAGAGGTAAAGCTAGACAACATTCATAGTATATAATAATTGATGGGATGTATGAAGTGAAATTCATATCCTTCACATCCATGGATTATCTGCTTAGGATTCTTACCTGTATCTTCTATGACAAAGCAAAAAGACTTTTCCATGAATGCAGTAATTTAAATTGCCAAACGTTCTTGAGTTGACTCCACTTACAGATTCACAGTTTAATGACCTTTCCCTATTATCCCTGGGCTGGTTCTTAGTTTCAGGATGAATGATTTGTAGGCTGATTATCCATATCTCTACCAGAACATTATCTGTTTTCTGTACTTTCTTTATAACTGAAGCATTTTCAGCACACACACTAGGGCTGACAAAGTATGACTGGAAGGTTATGTGGTATCTGGGACTGACATCAGACCGTCAGGTCCTTCTCAAAGCCATTGGTACAAGGGATGTGGTTATCATTCTCTCACTCTAAGTATGTGTATATTACACACTATAGTGGATGGAGATTTGCCTCTATATACTTAAAATTTTAAAAGACTTCGGAGCTATAAAACCCTAGGCCTAGAAAATAATATTTTTACAATAAATTTATCTTTTTGAATGAATTTATTTAACCTCTGCTTGAAAGGGATCAAAATAGACAAAAGTCTGGACAGCTGGAAATATAACAATGCATGTAYTGGTATGTGAGGTGAAACAGAACTACCCAAAATTCTCCTTAAATGTTACTAGCTTGCTAATCTGTTCTAACAGTCCAATGTCAAAAAAAGCCCAACAAAACCAACCCAAAAAAACCAAAACCCACAAACATCTGAAGATTTTCCAGATGACATAGCTGTAGGTCTGTGCTCAAACTGCATTTTGTGGTGTCAAGGATGGTGGGTATAACAGTATAACAGAGTGTGAGTTTAAGAGAGCTACCAGTGATTTTGACTATTTACCATCTGGGACTGATAAATAGTATTTCCCTATACAGTAAGTAGAAAGAAATAGTAACTATATTCATACTATCTATGAATAATATACATTACTACATTTGTTGTAACCCTTACATTTTTCTGTTAACTGGCACCCATGAATAGTAGAGATACTGGATCTTTCATTCTGCTTTTAAACTGAGCACACAAATCTTCCTTAGATGGTGTGGGTATAGCCAGTTCTCCTCACACTGAGCAGCAGACAGTTTTATTGCAGGAAAAATGATATTTTGAAGGGGACCGGAGTGTGGAATGCCATGGGGAAATGCATGAGGCCATGGTGAACATCTATGGTAAGAAGTTCTTTGGGCCCGGCTGTGAAAGATAGATTAAAATTTTTTGGTGTCTTCATGACAATGCTTAGTTCTGAGACTCTACACACTCTGAAAATTTCCCTTATTAAACTCAGGGAAGGAAATTTCCTTACCAGGCTTATCTTCTTCATTTAGCACAGACGAATATATCCCATTCTCTTTTTTGTGGAAAACATATCATATACTGTACATACGTCTTTCTTTCAGGCATACATGTGGGTTAACAGTAGAACACTGCGAGACTGCTAATTGCAAATTCACTCTGTAGGTTACATGTTTTAAAAGCCTAGTAACGTTGATAAATTAGAACAATTTTCAGTACACTAGTAAAAGTCAAAGCTGTACCTCCATGACAAATTTGGTGTGTCTATCTTTTCTCTAATAGGAAAGGTGTGTATTTTTCCTCATCCACTCCTAAAAGTGGCAATTGATTGCCTGAAAGACAGTGGTCAACCATACCTAGTTTTTGCTTGGAAAGGAGTGACGTTGTTATAAACTGATAAAGATAATCCCTTAGGAATAGTAGCATCAGTGTACAAAAATGCAAGTAAGGTATGATGCTCTCCAATAAAATTTTTGGTACTATACTCAAATGCTCTGATTTACAGTTGCTTAATGTTGTGAGAAAGAGTCTTGCAAAATCATGTACAGCGCTAAATAAAATCTCAACATTTCAAAACTGAGACAATATGACAAGTCTTTGAAGTGATTTTTATACAGTTTCAGTCCCTTTATCCTGGAACTCAGATGACTTTGTGACAACATGTCACACAATTTAGAAAAAAAATAGCTAAAAGGATAAAACAAACATGGGGAGCATGAATCTTGTCTAAGATCATGGTACATATTCTCTTTCAGTCAAGAGAGAGAGAGAGAGAGAGAGTGTGTGTGTGTATGTGTATATATACACACACACACATATATATACACACAACAGGTCCAAAGCCATGACAGATTACAGAAAAGTGCAGGAGATTATAAAATGTAAAAGCAGAAGTTGTGGCTAGCAAAAATCAAATTAAATAGAAAAGATAGATGTAAACAATAACAAGGTGAAGCAAAAAGATTTTGAAAACGAGCTTCCTTAAATCTTTTTCAAACACAGAAAAAAAAGTTGGCAGCCTGCCAGGGAATCTGTAAAACTTATATACAGATCAAGATCTAAAATGAGTTCTCAAGGAGGATGAGGACACCACAGAAACCCAGAATGAATTATTTGACTCAGTGCTCAGTTTAGAGGAGCTTATGACAATCTAGATCTGTTCTCCAAGGAGTATAGGACAAATGAACTATCTCAGCTTGTGGTGCCATCATTTAAAGTTTTAGAAAGAACTGATGAAATGAGTATTAATATCTCCATGACCAGATTTTTTTTTCCCCAAAAGTTCGAAAGAAATCATCGTATGAAAACTGCCAAAATATGAGTCGTGGTTTGTAATTTATCTACTGAATCAATCTTCCCACTGGAAAAAAAGTAAGGTTGTAAACACAGTAACACACTAAAAGGTTTCAAAGGAAAATTTAGAGAACTGCAGGCTAGTAAGCCTGAAGTTTGTAATGGGCAAATTGGTTGAAACTACAGTTAATAATAGGTTCAGTAGACACCTCATATAGTGATAAAGAATCAGATGGCTTTTCTAGAGGGAAACCACATTTATTAATCTACTGGAGTTCTTTGAGGAATCAAAAAACACATGATAGAGTATTTGGTCTTACTCATTTTCAGGAATCTTTCAACATGTTTTGTAGCAAGGAATCTTAACCAGCCATGGAGCAAAAGGAGTGCTCCAAGGGATTAAACAAAATATAGGAAAGGGGACTTTCATTTGCTTTGGAGAAAGGAGGATATTAGAGGAATCCCAAAGAGAGATGTTCTGGATCGAGTTGTATTAACTACATTCATAAGTGATCTGAAAAAAAGAAAAGGATAATGACAAATTTGCTGATAATGCAGTTACTTCAGGTGTAGAACACTAACATTTAAAAGATGAAGATCTTGTGAATGTCTGAGTGGCATTACGGGAGATTAATTTATTTTTTTTAATAAATGCAGAACAATCACCCTGAGGAAACAGAGTACTGAACATGCATGAATGATAGTGGACTCCATCTTCTTTGTTGCTAAAGAAATCTTAGAGTGCATCTGAATTGTTCCTCCAGACAATTATGTATTAGAGTTTATAAAGAAAATTACATAGAATGGAACAGAAATCCTTGTATCCAAGCAAACTAGCAATGAACTACTATCATGAATATTATGCACAATTTCAGTCAATCCCCTCTCAAAAGCAACATAACTGGATTTGATAAGTTACAGGGAAGTGTAACCTGTATATTTAGAGTTATTGAATGACCTTGGTGTGAGGAGGGATGAAGTAGATTAGAAATCAACTTGAAAAAGAGACATGACAGGGTGGGGTGTTTGATAGAATACTTGTCATGAAATACTTCATTAAGTTTTGAATATTTTACCAAAGGATGTTTGGATGCCAAAAGAATAATTGTATTATAGGGAAATAAGGACCAGTCATGGACTACTACATGTAGCGATGAAGATGCTCTTACTTATGAAGTCTGGAAAGTCGGTGGGTATGTCAAAGGAATTACCATACTGAGGTTCTTACCCTTTTTTTACACAATTTCTCTGTAGCACGTGTTACTATCCCCTTTTCAAGTGTAATTTTGGGCTAAAAGGATGACTGTTTTGACTTGCAATGGCTGTTTGCATGCCTTTTTTGAGTATGAAAAAGCAGAAAAATTTCTATAGTCATTGAACTGGTTAGCCATTTTTATGAAAATGTCAGAAATAATTCTCTTCTTGAGATGCAGATGTACATTCATACAGATATGATACAGAAACTAGTTGGGGTTTTGTGTTTGTATGGTATGGTACCTTGCATATTTCTGATTTAGAAACGGTTCATCGTGTATTGCTGTGACGCATAGGATGCCAGACATATTCACACAAACAGCAATAGATCACATGTGATAAGCATCACCCACAGGCACAGCATAATCCTGGTTCCTCAATCATCTTTGATGCAGGATAAGATACAAGTCATTCAAACTGATAGCTCAGTCTATATTGAATTTTATTCCTGGAAATGACAGTGTGTAAAACAGTTCAGCCACCTGGTCAGGTGTCAGGAAATCCTTTTAGTCTTCTTGTCCTGTAGAGAATGAGATCAAGAGACTTCTCATACCCTTTTTACCCAAGTACTGACAAAATGATAACAAAATCATGCTAAAATGTCTCTTGGTGTCAGTGAATAACAGTGTTCATAAACAATTTGACTCCCTGGGCTATTTCAGTTAGACGGTGTAAAATGCTTAGCAAACACGGGTAAAATTTCTCTAGAAGACGTATAGTTTACTGTGACTTTAACAGAATATGGTAAAATCTGCTTTCTAAAGTCTTTAGCTTGTCTCATCACATGACAACATGTTCATAGGGTTAATGCAGAGTTATGTAATACAGTCATATAAAGTATGAACACCATTACAGGCTTTTTTAGCTTTTTTCATGCTGAAAATGCAAGATGACTATTAAAGTGTAATGGCACAGAACATCTTGTTAAAAAAAAAAAAAAAGCCTTTTACAGTATTCTTGTTTATAGATGATATTTATTGCCTTTGTATTCTTATGGTGTGCTTCTAAGTCAATTGGAATGCAAGTACTAATGAAACCTCTACCATAACACATTCATTCTTTTTTACACCAAATGAGTCTACTACAAGATGTAAATGACTTACATATATCTGCTGCTCAGGTTTTATTGTCGTAGGTTAATTTATTCACTGTAATATTCTTAATGAAAGTAATGACTCTTCCAGTAGTTTGTATATTCATATATTGCAATTTTATTAAATCATGCTGTGAAAGTTCACACTGGCTGCTCTAAACATTCCTGAAGTTTCATGTTACACTTAATATATAAATGCAATCTTCTAGCAGATTATCAGCATAGTATATTTTGTTATCCTTTGCTTTTCCAAATTTGTTCACACCAGGGTATATCTAATGTACACGGGTACTTGTACAGGCAGGGCTGTAGCATTCTTATGCATTTTATTAGCACAGAGCATTGCAAACACGGATCAAAACCTACAAAACAGAGCCAGCTCAGCACATGCAATTTTTTAAAAATATACTTTATTGTTATGGAGGCTTAGTGTAAATTCACTGTTCCAGAAAAAAAAATTGTTATATGTCAGCTACAGTATTGGCTTCTACTTTAAGTGCTCAAATTGAATCTTTTCAGGAGCAATTAAGAAATAAAAAATCTGGTGACTAGAAACCTTTCACCTGCATCACATAACTGTAAAGTTCTGATTACCAACCACATGTAATCTAAACTATTGGATAATACAGCTTTACGTGATCAAAATCTCCTAGAACTCTTTTGTTACACAAACAGCTTGCATTTCCTTTTTTATTATTATTAAACTTGTTGCTCTGTCAATACTGGCAGGTCTCACTTCTTAAAACATTGTTCAAACATTAGTTACGAAACATCAGACTTCTCCTAAGAAGGAAGAATTACTAGGAACAGTGTACAGAATAAAAGCCTGAAGAGCAAAAAGTTTAAAAGTGAGCTGCCCAAGGACACAGCAGGCAATAACAAAAAGAGCTTCTGGTAACAATAAAATCTTTTCTGGCCACTGGACTCCATTTAAGCCTAGAACAATATATTTTAACAGAAAATTAAGAATGTTGAGATATGAGTTTACTGCCTGTACTGCAGTTCTAGGATCATATTACCAAATTATCTGAATATCTACCATGTAATTTGTCATGCATCGTATATAAATTAACACAAAATAATGCTCTCTTCCTTAAGACAGAATCAATCTCAGGATTATTCTCCATCCTTTTCCAATATGAAGTTCCCCAGGCTTTGTTCACTTAAAAGAAAGGTGACAAACTGGTTAAAAAAAACAAGTTTAAAAAATGCAGATGATGAAGCCTTAATAACATGTGGAAAGTCACTGAATGTTAACCTTCTTTTAGTAAACAGCATGTTAGTTTTCACTGCGCATTCTTCTCTTGCTTACTCTACATGTAAAAGAGGAACTGTTCCACGGAATTAGTAAAAGACTAAAAGTATTTATTAAAAACCATCTGTATTGTGGCAGTCAGCGGTTTCTTTCCTACCTGACAGCATTACTCACAGGTAAGAGTCCATTGTGTTACTGTTGTGTCAAGGCACTGCAAACAGCCTTCACCTTCCATTCCATCCTATACCAGTGTGAAATTGGGGAGTAATGATGTAGACAATCATTCGGATTCTGCAGATTATATTTTAAAATAATAAACTGCTGAAATAAAATACGTATTTCTGACTGTATTGACCAAAAGGTGCCCTGCCATGAATGTTAAATTTTGTTATATTTCTCTTTTGTAAGATTCTTAACATGGGACATATCAGCCTCATATAATTACAAATATAAGTGCTACAATAAGTGTCCATAGACTTGGAAGAAAATGTTCACAGATGATTTCGCATTTAGACAGAAACCATTTTGTCTTTATTGTTCTTGGCTCTTTTTCTGCTTTTCACACTGCTATTCTGAGAATCCCTTACAGGTTTCAGATTAATAGCCAGATCCAAGAAGTGAGGTCATAAATGTTTGGTGGTACCTAACTTTTTGGTGACAGTCTCCAAAGCGAAATCCATGTGGATTTCTCTACAGGGGTTGGAGAAACTAGCATAACGTATATTATCTTCACATGCAGTTAAAATGTGTTTCAAATGTCAAGCTAAATTTGTATTATCTCTTGCTGTGGAGATGCATGGGTGTATCATTGCAAATCTGAAATGACACATTTCTAAATTATTCCCTTCTCCCAAACATAGAGACCTTGCTTTCCCATTTTAATCATAATGACATGATACTTGTATTACTATGTATCAATAAATCCTAACATGTTTTCCAGATATAGAGGTGTAACCTGCATAAATATCCATGAAAGATAACAAAAAAATATGTGCACAAAAATCAAAATCCAAATTCCACTGAAATTCATGAGGATGCCTCTGATAATCTTCAGGGGACTTTCAATTCAGCTGTCATAGCTGGATGCAGGATATGGTTTTATATACTTTGGAATGGTCATAAATATAATTTGATCACAATCACATTAAAAGTCCTGTAAGTGTGCTTTCCTCTGAGGTACAACTTTGAAACATTTTGAAACATGGAACTGTCCACTTTTTAGAAACAACAGCTGCAATGTAATTTGAAGCTATCTCTATGCAAAATCAACCTTCTGAATAGCTTAAGATAAAACAATTTCAGGTTTTCAGTCTAACTGCTAGAAACAGTTTGTCTATTTTTGTTCTCTGCCTTCAACAAAAGAACAAACAAAGCAGCACAACATTCTCTCTAAATGTTTAAAACACCTGGAAAATATTTCAGTGTGGGAAATTCTCTCAAAAGTATTATTTAACACATCACACCTTTGTTCAGAATGCATCCTTCTGTTTCCCATATTAATTTATTTCAGAATATTAGTAGTAGTCTGAAGGAAATCGCTGTCAACAATTGTGATTAAGAAATAGGATATAGGCACTCCTTTTAAACTTGGGGCTTCTCTCTAAAGTTCTTCCTCAAAAAAGCGTGATTTGGTTCTGCACATTGCAGTCTTTTCTTCCTTCAGTTGACAGTCACTGACTACATCTGTGTGTCAAAGTCAGAGACAGTCTGATGCGTGTTAATGCCTGTAAACCTAAGCTTGAGTTCTCGAAGAAGTTTAGGAATCCAAATCGCATGAAATCGTGTTACAACAGTACTACTAGGAATCTTTGGTTTAACTATCTAAGATATATGGAGAACAGCTCTAGTGGAAAAAACTAGCCATGCTTTACAAAGAGCTGGAATACATATAAACCCAGAGTATTTCTGAGATGGCATGAGAAATATTTTGCTGTGATTCATATTCTATTCAGAACAGATATGTATATTTTCTAAATACTTATAGCACTTTTCATCTTCATAATTGCTTTGCTGACATTAATTAATCCTCACAATGAGGTGGGTGATAAATTAAGGTGGATGAAGAATTCACAACAATTAATTTATCTAGGAAATATAGTTATTTTCCTGAGTGTGAAGTGTTCAGGAACAGACAGGGAGTTTTACTGACTTATTTGTACTTCACAACAGTTGTGTTAACATTTTATGCAAATGTAATTCAATCAATGGATTTCTTGCAGAATGTGGCTGGGTTTGATGTAGGAGCTTCAAGAAATTAGCTGTCCAATTTGCATTGCTGTTGAACCAGCAATGCTTCCAGGCTCCTCACGCATAACCTGTACGTGGCCTGTCCCTATTAATGGGGAGAGACCTGGCTACGTACCAGTGTCTCTTTCAAGGTTGGTTTTGGGGAGGAAACCTGGACTTGTCAGCTAGATTGGAGCAGTGTCAAACTTCCCATTGGTCTTGAATGCACAGGACTGGGGGACTTGCACTCAGAACATGTCACGGTGCGCAGCCCACTTTCAGTCAAGATACAATGCGCAGCACTCCATTTAACAGCTCTCAGGTTTAACGTTCACGGAAAATGTCTGGCTGCTTTAGCTGTTATTCAGTATTTGTAGCCTCATCATTAAGATCCTGCACTTCGGCCACATCAACCCCATGCAACACTACAGGATTGGGGAAGAGTGGCTGGAAAGCTGCCCGGCGGAAAAGGACTTGGGGGTGTTGGTCGACAGCCGGCTGAATATGAGCCAGCAGTGTGCCCAGGTGGCCAAGAAGGCCAACGGTATCCTGGCCTGTATCAGAAATAGTGTGGCCAGCAGGACTAGGGAAGTGATTGTCCCCCTGTACTTGGCACTGGTGAGGCCCCACCTTGAATACTGTGTTCAGTTTTGGGCCCCTCACTACAAGAAGGACATTGAG
>JAYKAV010002910.1:116535-160546 GCA_035582835.1 Phoebastria nigripes | reverse complement strand
CAGGGAAGTGGTGGAGTCACCATCCCTGGAAGTATTTAAAAGACGTGTAGATGAGGCGCTTAGGGACATGGTTTAGTGGGCATGGTGGTGTTGGGTTGACGGTTGGACTCGATGATCTTAGGGGTCTTTTCCAACCTTAATGATTCTATGATCCTATGATTCTATGATTCTAAGATGAGCTGACCATTTTACATCAGCCTGCAATTCCTGCTACTGCTGCTTCTAATATGACATGAACTGCTGCTACTGACTCTTACACACTGCATGAGAGCCCCAGCTGATAGTGACCTACATAATTTATAGCTGTTTGCTCTACTTTGAGTAAATCTATTCCAGCTTGCTTGGCACTACTATTTTAAATGTTAATGTCAGAAAAAAACAAAGAGATAACCCATTGCTGATAGAATAAAATACATATTTTTATTAGAGCACTTTAAACAGCAGGTGAGTGATACTTGGAATAAAGTAGGAAGAATACATGCCAGCTCATAAATTTGGCATGAGAACTTCTGTGCTACTTGCCACAAAACTACATTGTGGGAAATGGGAATATTGTGGTGGAACCTGTAGTAATATTGTAATGCTGTGTGATTTTGTTAAAGAAAGCATTTCATCACTTAGGGAAGAGTTCTCCACCCTGTGATGGAGAAAAGTATCCTCTCCCTTTAAAAGTGCATCTTCTGTAATAGCCAAATATCATCAAATTTCCATGCTGAGAAACAAGCATGCTTGATAGCAGAAAATGAATGCACACAAGTAAATGTTGTGGTTTCTCCACAGCACTGATGTGAATTAGTTGCAAAAGGAAAATAAATAAATAGCACACCTTGGCCATCTACCTGAGGTGCCTAAGTTAAACATCCACTCAATGGAAAGAAACAGGCACCTTTAAGACAAATTTTGCATATTGCCAGCAGACAGTTCATGTCATTTATTTCTTTTTTCTTACCCTACAGAGCTCTCACGTTGACCAGGTTCCTTAGTTAGGTGCTTCTCTTGGGTAAGAGGTGAAAGGGTAGAAARCCCCCCTGTGAGCCAGCTCTGATTTGCTCAGAGCTGCCAGAGAGCTGATTCCTGATGCTGCAGGACTTTGTCCCAAACTGCTGCACCATGACAGTGTGCTGCTGGAGAAGGGAGCTTCTCTGTGTCCTCTTCTCTTCATAGTGCTCACAGTAATAAGCAAAAAAAAAAAAAAAACAACTTATAAGAACACCTGTTAAATACTTCTTTGTTAATTTTTTTCCTATTGTTTATGAAAAGAAAATTGCAATTAATTACAATTAAAAAATTGCACTGAAACCTTTGACATTCAGAACAGGTCCTTTGAAATCTTGTCTTTAAATGCCATTCAAAGCTTCTAATTAGCTTTTGATTTCTGTTATGTACTTTAAAATGATCAATGACGCACACTTGGTCATCTTCAATATGTACCTTTACAGTGTTAGAACAAAAATAAGATTTCCAGGCTGAAGTCAGATTGACCCTGGCTTTACCCTATGGTTGAAAGAAGGGTTTAAACCTAGACCAGTGCCAGCTGTGGAAAATGGAAAACAAATAAATGTTGCCTAATTGCATTATCTCCCATTTTTGAAGTTAATAAAAGCATAATCTATTTGTACCTGCCATTTGCCTTAGGAGACAGCAGAAGATAATGAAAATATTTTACTATCTATTTTCAAATTATAAGCTGTTGTTTCCCAAGAAAGTCAAAACCCATGTATATTATCACATTATTGTTCTCTGGGGACTGCAGTCACTATAGTGATTGTAATTACATGGCTTCATTAACTTTCTACATTCTACCTGTTATGGGGGTTTCACATTAAGAAAATTTGCATATACAGGAAATGAATGCCGTTTGCAAGGAGCTAATGTCATTAAACATTTAAGCAGCCTCTCTCAAGTAAACAAGGGATTTTCACTAGAATATCCTTTTAGCGTGCATTTAAAACCAATGCAGTCACAATTGTCACTTTAAAGAAAAACATATAAAAAGCATTTAGAGTAAGCAACAGCCATCTTAACAAAACTGCTTTAAAATTGGAAATAATTCAATTACTCTCGCAATCATTACAATACATAATCAGGTGTAATATCCTTCTGTCAGATTAATACTAGCTCATGTTAAGACAGTGTATGTGTGCTTATGATATACTGTAACCAGTGACCCATATTTAAATAGCACACACAATGAGAACTTTCATTTTCTAATCTGTAATTGCCTAATTTTTGCTATCAATGGATTATACATAAAAATAACTTTCAATTTTTACTTATGAGTTATAAAAAGCAAAGAAAGACTATAAAAACAGACATTTAATACTGTGCTGTAATAGTAGGAACACAAATGCTTTGTAGTGTGTCACATTTTCATTTCATGGGATTGATGCAAGCCCACCAATGCCAAAAGGAGGGTTTTTTTCTTCTGAAACTTGCTTGAGCTGGTTTTGACTGAGAATACCTAGCTGCTGACTTCAGTAGACACAAGACTTTAGAAATTGTTTGTGGTTTGAAGCCCTTTGCCTTGTCCAGAACTCTTATTGTAGCGTTATACTTTAATATAGTATCCCATGTGTGCCTATCTCTTTTGAAGAGTCTGACCTGATTCTGATTTAATCTCATTCTGTGTTGTGAGTGTATCTAACACTCCGCTCATAGTTGTCTCCTTTGTCTTGACCATGATGACCACACTTCTGAGACTTTTCACTATATACTAGGCCAGTGGATAGCATAGATGCACAAGCATTAGGAAATCAAGATTAGGAAACCCCAGGGTCTATTCTTTCCTTAGCCCATGGAGATACACGTAAGATTGTCCTACAATGGCCAGGTTATAAGCAAGGCATGGTCAGCCATCCTTTTGAATAATGCACTTACTGTCTCCTCTAGGAAGCTTACTGCTCAATGTGCAGGTTTTGGGGATCATTCTTTTGATGTAAGTAATCTTCTTACACAATATAAGGGAGAATAAAATGTATAACTGTTCTTTGTAGATTCTACTTTAAGGAATTCAAAGGTTCGAAACTGAAGAATGGGCGTTCTAGTACCTAACTTACAGAAGCTTAAGGTCTTTATTGGTTCTCGTTCTTCATGCTTTCTCCTTAGTATCTCTCTGAATTAGACTTTATCTTTAAACTTCTTTCCTTTGGACCAGGCAGAAATACCACAAAACCATTTTTTCCCATGGGGTATTATAGGGTTTATGTTTGTTCAGCACTTTGAGCTCTTCTGATGAAAAATGCTATAGAAACATAATGCACAATGAGCCGGACTTCATCTTGCCAACATGAGGACGTGAAAGAGACATGAGAAGGTCCACCATGTTCCCTTTTGTACCAGTTCTGGGCGCAGTATCAATCTTCTCCTTACTCTGAATGCAAGGATTATATTAAACTGGCAGCCATCCATAAGCAAGATGGGGGGAACAAAGGAAGAAGTAGACAAAAATATTAAGAAGGAAGTCTGAGGTTCATCTGTGAATCTAGTACGAATGGTTAGAGAAGTTACTACTCTTTAGTTCATGTTGCTGGGAGTACTATCCACACAGCTAACCAAGGCTGTGGATTTTGTGAAAATGTCCTGATCAGCTTTAGTAGAAAATTCAGCTCATAAAGTCTCCTATGGTTATTCCAGCTAAGCTGGTTTATTTTGCAGGGAAACAAATGAGAAGCACTCACACAAGTTTCAGCATAGCTGAGAGCGGTAAAGTTTTTGGATGGTACAATTGCTCTGTGATACAATTCCCTCCAGCCTGGCTATGCAGCACCTGACCCTGTGCTGGCTCTCCCTCTTTCTCAGGGTGCCTTTCCATTGCATGGGAGAGATGGGCTTGGGGGAGGGAAGAGCCCTCCTTCTATCACCTCCAACTAGGTCACGAGCTCCTCGGGAGGAGAGAGGGAAACATGCTAAGCGAGGTGTCCATGCCTCAGGAGCTACAGTATGAAAAGGGGTTATGGGTGAGAGATGAAGTCCCCGGTATTCAAGCCCTTCTTCCAGAGAACATCAGACTACCTATACATGACTTTTCTGAGTTTAGATTTTCTTACCTTGGTCACCTATTTTTTCATCTCAGGATTGTCAGTTATTTCTCATCTATCAACCCATTTTCTTGGTGTGTCCTAAATCATTCCTTTTTTTTCCAGTTAATGCAATCAAATTATTTTCACTGATTGATAAAGTCTCTTACAAGTCAGAGATGGATTTCTTGTTTGCAACAGTTCAAGTTAATGGTTTCTCTTACCATTATAAAATGTCCTTTCATTTTGCCATATATTCTTCAATGTACATTATGTTGTATAAAAGTAACTTTCCAATTGGATATTACAAGTACTCAGACACTGAAATATATTGGGTTCTTGGACTGCACTATGGATCTGATCTTTGTCACTGGAAGTTTATGGTGCAAAACCTTCCTTCTCTGTCTCCGTTAACTCATTTTTTTTCTCTACATCTTGCTTTGCTTTGCCTTACTTACTTTCCTACTTACTCACTCATTTATTTTTCTTCTCAGCAGTTATATTTCCTCTCCTTTCCTTTAACAGCTGCTCTTAAGGAATTTCAGTGTTGTATAGTTATTTGTGAGCTAGATGGTTTTACTCTCTTGGTACCTGCTGTCTTTACTTGAAGCCTCTAAACCAGTAATTGGTAACAAGTTTCTCTCAGTGGGTTTTACACACAGCTGCAAGGCAGAAAATAAACAGTTCTTTCAAGTCTACACTCTTAGGGTTACAGCTGTATACTAATGAATTCCCCAGCTTGCTAATGCAAATTTTAAAGAGATATCATCCATTTCTATTAACAGATTTTTAAAAGCTTTTCCACAGTTTAGGCAGGACCGTGTAATGACAATTGTGAGAACATGACATCAAAACAATATCCTTCCTAATTAAAGTATCTTTCCTAATTAAACTAGTCACTGGTGTGTAAGTTCACAACTGTTTATCAAACAATAATTCACCTGCTCCAAGTTTTTTAACTTACTATAATTTTTTTTAAATTATGGTAATAATGCCCAATGTATTATCACTCCTAATTATTTCAATGCCTAAATAACAAAAAAAAAGCAGATTTTTTTTTCATAGTATGAATTAAGTTTGTTCAGAATTTTTTCTTCATGTTTTTCAAGGAGAAATTTTCAAGTATAAATAACATTTAGGTGGAATACTTTTGCTTTTACTAAAAAATATATGAACATGTGGTCAGTAACAACAAAAATAAGAAAGTAAAAAAGCAGTCTTCCACAAAAATGTTCTGTTTTTTCCCTCTGAAATCTTTGACAAATAAAATCCAATGCTTCTTGGAAAGTGGGGGAAGGAATAAATAAATGTTTATTCAGCTATTCCAGTCTTAATAAGCTAGGTCATGACTTGATACACAAAAGGATATTTGTTTTGCTGAAAATACGACATATGCATAAACTCTGTGTGTGTGTGTGTGTGTAGATAGAGGAGAAAAATAGAGTTAAATAGAAGTAATACACCTTTTGCAATTAAACTTGTTCTATTGAGATTTTTTTTCACCTTCTAAAGAAACCTTTTCAAAGGTTTCAGAGATTTTTCTCTCAAGCCATTCCGGTATTGGCATCTAGTTTTCTTTTTTTACAGAATGAAACAGTAATACTAGCTCTTGTTGTTTAAGCTTTTCATGTGACTGTTTCATCTCCTAATAACACTTCAAAAGCTTATTTAACAGGTTCAAAAAATTTCTGCAGTGGTGTTTGCACAGGTATGCAAATCAGACTACTAAAGGCTTGGAATGCTGGGGAAATAGTACGTTTTTTCCCACTGTAAATACAGTAGCAAGAAAAAATGATTCACTCCTATTGATTTTGAATGGTAGATAATGTGACTGTACAGCAGAATAGAGATAACCTCCTGACTTAGGAGGGAGTAGCACGGTTGTTGCTCTTCTTGTATTTGTCTACCCCTACCACTGCAGTGAAATGGCAAAGAGCTCAAGGTCACATGGAATTGAGTTTGGGCTCTAGTTGTGTCACGATCATCCACGTCATGTCTATAAAACAACTCTGCGTTGCTTAATAGAACAATGCCCTGTGTTCCAGGGCATTTTGTAAGTACTTTGGAAAGAACTGCAAAACCTTTGCCTCCCTATGTCAAGAACAGGAAAGGGAAACCATCTGGCAGCAGCAAGGAGGATCTGTTACCGACTGCAATGCCTGAGTTGCTTGAGTGCAGCTGTCCATCACAGGCTGACGGATGGGAAGGCAGGGCCAAGGTGCAAGAAACCGAGAGCTCTAGCACCTCTTCACATAACAGCTTTGAATTAGCCTAAACCTGAATTTCCTTTCTAAGCAAGGCATGCAGAGTGGGGAGAAATACTATATTAATACATTATTTTTAAGATATCTGTGAACAGGTAGCTGACTATATTAAAGTATATCCAACCATACTGCACCCTTTAACTTCTGTTTATCAAAGGCAGGGAGGTGAGGTTTAAATTATAAATTAAGAATAACTACAGATGTAGAGAGCTCAGAATATGTCTTTACAAATCTTCTGTTGTTTAGGTAACTACCAGCTTCTGTACTTCTGTGCCCAGAATGCCAGAGGCAATCTGGAAATGGCGGCTTACAGTTTTTTCTTTCCTTTGAAAAGTTGTTTCCATGATTTAAGATGTTACGTGAAATCTTTACCTTCCTGCCTTCTTCAGGGAACAACAACTTCTTATTTGACTCATTATGTTGAAGATGTAATATGCATGGACCATTTGAGGTAGTAGAAGTGAGATTTCACAGAGTGTGGGAAGAAAAACATGTTCTTTACAGATCTCATTCAGTAAAGTACTGTGAAGGGGCATTACTTTGTACTTTTCTATTAGTTCCAGGCTGGCAGGCACAGGTTTATTTTATTTTAAATAAAGCAGTACTCTTGTAAGTACTAACTTGATGAACTAACTGACAACGAATAATAGTGTGAACCCTCTACTTTCTAAATGCAAATTCTAATGACAGTGTTCATGGGATGGTGCAGTCTATGTTTTAATATGACAAACAACAAAATGGTGGCGAATAGAAACCTGGACAGAACTTCTGTAGGTGTCATGGTACCTTTGGTTCCTGAACAGTGCATTCTATCTTTTAATATTAATTACATGGTAAAAAGCATCTGACAGTTTACAAAATCAGAACACAATCAGCTTGACCACATTATACGCTGTTGCACATAAGAATTCTTAATGCTGTTTAACAAATGACTTTTTTTTCCCACTTTTCATTAAAGCCCCTTGTTGCCATCCAATCTTGATTTTAGAAATTAAAGCTAACAACCAGATTGAAAGAATCTGGAGAATGACAGCATGGGGCACAGTCTCAAAGCCACAACTAACAGCATGAGGCAAAGCGAACCTCAAGCTATTCCAGCTCTTAGAGAAGGAAGGGGGAGAAAAAAGCATTTGCAGGAAAACTCAATTATAACAACCCACAGCTATAGTAAAGCATTTGTGAATGTTGACACTAAAGCTTTTTCTGCTTAATGTTTTAATTAAATACCTGGAAGCCAACTATTCTCCTCAGTCAGTGTCAGAGCAGTACTTCTCTATGGATAAATGTTTACAGCAAAAGCTCTGCTGAGGGTTTCAGCAAACAAGTCTCAGAGAACTGAGAAGGCTTTCAGCTGAGGCACTTGAGATCAAGAAAGCACCAGTGATTAGAAAATAGCAGTACAATAACAGGACGATTTAATCCACCCAAATGTCAGTCTCTGGTTTACAAGTTGGCAATCCCATCTTCATCTTCAGACAAAAGGGCACTGGTTAGTCATCTGTTTAATTCTCTTGCTGCAGCATGTCATTTGGATGTTGAAGGAAAATCCCTTGATTCAGTCTGCCATTTCTGACAGTCTCCCTCTAGACCACATTAATAAGCTTTTTAGAGAAGTGAATGCAGAATAATCAGCAGGCAGCCTGCACTCAAAATGGAGACAGAACAGACAGCAGAAATGCCTTCTTCCCTTTGTAGTTATGGTGCATAGGTGACCCTTCTCTCACAGAGCAGCAAATTATTTAGACTAAGATTGCCTTTGAAAGCCACAATGTAGTTAACCATTTTATGCATGTGATGTCTGCCTAGCTTCAAAACCTGATGCTTTGCAATGGAAAAGATTCAGCTGCATTTGAGTTAGATTTATGAAACGTGCTAACAATAGAGCAGACAGATGGAAAGGCTGCCTGGCATCCTGGAATACCTGGGGAATTTCACTCAGAAAACAAACATGTTACTCTTTAATGTAGGCTCACATCTCATTATAAAATCACAAGTGGAATGAGACACACTTCGCCTTTGTAACTGTGTTGCCAGGAGGCAGGTAAGTGTTGTGCTACAGACAGTCCTGCTAAGATCTGCATGATTTTAATATATTTTGAAAGCAAATAATTTGTTAGATAATGGGGGTCTTGCTGTGGATATTTCCTGTTTTTCTCTATTAATAATTTCTCTATTGCCAGCTGTATATTGAAATTGTCAATAGCTTTGTTTAACCTACTGTGGACTGGCTGTTTCAAGGTGCAGCTGAAAACCAAAATATTTCAGGGTATCCTTATTTTGTTTTGGGAAGGATTTGCTGGTAAGGCATTACTAAACACTTAAAATGAGAAAGCAGAAGCCTTGGAGCCCTGAAAACTCTTTATTTCACTTAGAGATGAAGGAAGTAAGCATCACTGAAAATCAAGCTCAAGATACTCACATACAGACAAGAAAAGTGAAAGGAGGTTAAAAGGAGAAGGAAAGAAATGTAATCCTGTGTGATGTGGTAAGATGTAGGTAAGACTCGGGGAGGATTTTGTCAAGCAGAAAATTGACAAAACCTGCTATTAATTATTGTGCTGATGCTATCAATGGCATTACCATAATCAAAAAGTGAGGCGTGAGCATAATTCACGAGGCACTAGGTAGTTTGGGGGTTAACTCAGTTATTCTCAGAGGAGATTTTAAGAAAAAACATAATTAACAGTAAGAGAAAGCACAAGAATTCTTTTATATAGCCCATGTAGTCAGTAATATCTCAGTAACAAATTCAGACATACTGGCCTGTTTGTGTGTGAAGGAATAGAGGAGGAAGGAAGGAGACCTTATTTGTCAGCTGCAGCTACCAGGAAAGAAGACTGGATCACACTTAACCAACTTTATAGAGAAGCAGCTAGGGTCTCTCTAAAAAACAATATTCTTGGCACTTTGCAGACAAATACTAGCATAAAGCCCCTTCCAGGAAGAGTTTATATTCTAAAGTACCAGAAATATAGGAAAAGAATGTACCAAAAAAGAAGTGATGAATTGATTACTTTTACGAAATACCTTTTTGTTTGGTTTTTTCCTTTAGAGAGACAGAGAGAATAAAATATGGCAGCAAAGACTGAGACAAGTAGGCGCCACTGTTTTAGAACATCTTCATTCTCAACAATAACATCTTCAAGAGAAAAAGTAGAAAAGAAATGAAAACCAAGACCAGATCATCAGGTTAACCATGTAAGTTGACTCATTGCGTTGCAAATTTAAACTATTAAAGAAGCTGAGACAAATTCAATATTTACAGTAGCTGCATGTTAACAAGTCAACATTTACCAACTTTTATAGGCAAAGTTGAATAAATAATGCTGAAAGTGTTTGCAAATGTTACTTTGAAGAAAAACATCACATTCACTTTGTTTCACAACATATATCATTCACACACTGCAAACGTTCATGCAAGCAAATTTGTATTTATGGTGGTATTGTAATCTCTCAGGCTAATAACTATTTGCATTACTATTCACTCTGGTGATAGTCATATGGCAGTGTTAAAAGCTCCTGTTTATTCTGAGATTCAAACAAAGAGAAATCCGCAGAAATAATCATATGACTAGTGATATAAGATGAGCAACAGATTAGGTAGGGTATTTAAGGTGAGTGTCACAATTAGAAGATCTAAAGATTATTTGTTTGTTTGTTTAGTGCTCATGTTTTTGTTGTCAGAATGAAAACCAAACTATATAGACCGTCTGGATTCTTGGTCCTTTTACCACTTTAAGAAAGCCCATGAAAATCCTTCTCCCAGGAGGGGTCCAGGAACAGTAGCCAATGAAGGCAATGGGTATTGCTCTCACTGGTAAGCAGAAACTACTTGTTAATACCATTATTACAAGACTCCTTTGGCTCTGAGTAATTTTGCCAGACTGAACGGTAAATAAAGTTCTCCATTTGCAAGGAAATCTTATAGAAAAATTATAATATTCCTAGTGAAAAACAGTATTGGAAGACTACAGGATGAAACCTTTTGTGACATTGTAATCGGCGAATAAATTAGTACGACATTGTTATAAATCCCATAATATTCTGATCCATGCAACAGCATTACTTGGTAAATTAAACGTTGAAAATGAAGAATCAATATTAAAGGGAGACCATTGAATAATATAGGAGAGGTCTATGTAACAAAGCTAAACATGTCAATTTGAATAGTTAAGAAAGTAAAGTAAGTTATGTGTCTAATCTGCTGAAAGGAGTTGTAGGAATGATTGGTTTTGTATCAAATCAATCTTGTCAGCAGCTGTGGCCTACCTTTCAAACTAAAAATATTTTATGCTTGAAATTCAGCTATGACCTCCTAAGTGTTTATAACTTACTTTTGTTATCTGTTTTAAAACTAATGCTAGTAAAGTAAGTCTGATTAGTCAATATCCAAATTCTCTTGGAAACTTTGTACTTGCCCGTCAGTAATAACAAGACTCTCATCCCTCTGTGCACAAAAGCACCACCTCTACGCCCATTTCTAAGATTGGAAAGAACTAGTTGGATTTTGCTGGTTTGGACCCAAAATGGTCAACAGCACAAGTGGCTGGGTGGTGTTCTGTGATGTGGCATCTTAGTGTATACAGAAGCAGACACCAAACAGATCATGCAATGTAATTAATCACGTTGGTGACACAAATCAAATGAGATGCATTTGGTTTGTATAAGAAAGATGAAAGCTAGCAAAGCTATGAAAAGAAAGACTACTAGACAAGAAAGCCTTTCAGAGAGCCTTAGGCAGGTAGAGACATCTAAATCAACACGTTCTGTATTTGTTGCAGTGAAATGCTGCTTTCAGAGCATCAGTAGGGCACAGTTAGGAGTGGTGTAGGACAGCCATTGAGGGAGAAGTATTTAGGAATTTGAGGCCAAACCAGGCCAAAACCACACCATTCTTCGTGGGCTACTACTGAATTATTTTGAGATGAACATTACACTTCAAGCTCAAGGTTCCCTGGGCTGTTACTAAAATTATAGAGATCACTGGAGCAGACCCCTCTACATAATTATGATATGGTTGTATTTTCACGTCTCCTTAGTGAGTTGATTACAGCAGTTTAGAATGATAAAAACCACTGAGAGAGACAACTGCAAAATCAAATTTGCTTTAGAGTCATATACCTCTAGTTAAATTAATTTTTTCCCACTTACCAGTAATGTAAAAGACAGTGCTGAAAGCCTGGAATATTGTATGACTCGAGTCGTTTTTGACTTCAGGAGACTAAATCAGCAAAGCATAAAAATTTAGCCTCTTTGCTTCATTTCTGCTTTCTTTGTTGCATCCAAGTTTAAATAAGAAACCATAAATACTGTTCCTGAAATAAAACGCCTCACACAAAAAAAGCCTCTAAGTCTTTGTTAAGTCTAATATCTGCATGCAGTCACGTGACTATTCAAAATTAGTCACTGAAGCAGCTGTGAATGCATATGAAATGAAAAACCTCTGTCTTATGTATGATGAATATAAAACATGCCTCTCTACTTGCTAAATACTTAGAGCCTTAATTCTCTACTTTTTCTCATTATTGTAATTAAAAATGTTTGAATTACTGTTGGCAGAGAGTGTTTGCTAAAACATGAAGTTATTGGCATCTCTTGCATAGGATAAAGCTCATGTGGAGAAGTGAATCTTTTGAACAGGATGGTTAGCTGCTGTCCAGAAGGTAACAGTCACTGTCTTCAGTGTGACAGTGACTCCAACTGGATTCACTGAGACTCCCTGAAGTGTTTTTTGCTGAATTCTTACACTCAGCTGGCCCATGATCCTATGTGATCGCTCCAGCACATGCACAATCTGTTGCTATTGATTATCCTAAACTATGTACAAAACATCTCCTAACTTAGCTATGTGCAAAGGATTGTCCTACATAATCAATTCTTCATCTTCAGGAACAGTTTCTACTGACTAATTACAAGGGCGTTATCCATGTTCAATGTAGTCAATTCTATAGCCGGAACTGTCTGGGGAAGTTTCTGGAATGACCAGGGTCTCCAACTAGGACCTTAATCATTATATTTAAACATGAAAATAGTGCCCAGCAATTGGACTATATACTTGAGAAGCTGCCTGTGGAAGCTCTGGGTCTGTCTGAAATTCTCACCTGAAGTATTCTTGTAAAAATTTGTCAAATGCTTTGTTTTGAAGCTGACTAGGAATTCAGTCAAACTCTTTAACTCAGGTTAGCCTGTTGTCTCAAATCAGTCCACTGTTTCATCTGTGCAGAAGGTAGCTGTGGAGCTCCTGGATCACACAGGGAATTAATGAGTAAGTGGGTTGGTTATGCCTGCAAGCACAGCCTTGATACCAAGCTGTACCAAAATTGTAACTATAATGTCCTCCTTATAGCACAATTGTAACATAAATTCCAGAGCTCTTGCCACACCAGCTCCCTATCAGCTGTTTGCTGAATCCAAAAGTGGTCATTGCCAGTTAAAGAATGCTCCACACTATGAACATAAGAGCTAGATGAAGCCCCTAACATCTGAACTTACAGACACTCCAGCATCTCAACATGCTCTTTTCTTTTTGCATAATGATATGGTTTCCAATGGGCATTATAGTTCAGGAACCTTGACACTACCACCACTCCTGGACTGGTGCTGCTGCCCACCTTTTCAATAATAACTTACTTGTTGGAGCATTCACTCAGAAATGGGCGTCCTGGCTTCAGTATTAAAGTCTAAGGGTTCGGTCTACCTCTTAGAAATTAAAATTCCAACCCTGAATCCAGATTATGAACAGCCATAAATCTCAAATGATCACATTTTTAGTTTTGACTTGATCACTAATAAAACAGGAACTAGTGAGGAAAACCCAGATCCTTGCCTGGTGTTTCAGATGTTTTGGTCTAGGACTTGTACTATACTTCAGGTATAGAGGGCTGCAAAAATCTTTCTTTGTTTACCTTCCTACACGACATCCTCTAAACTCTCTGTACTAGAGGAGGAGTAAAGCTGGTGTACACAGTTGAATCCTAATACTCTACTTTAGATACAGTAAAACAAACCCAAAAGTTTTCAAAAGTGTTCTTTTATTTTTTTTTCTCATAGGGCTTAAATCAGTCTGGTGTTTATTTTCAACCAACTCTCTTCTGTGTAATGATTTTCAGGCTTCATCAAATAAATGGACAGGCTAACACAGCTACCATAATGTCAGCCATTGGAATTTCATTAGCAAAATAAGTCATTTGCTATCCTGAGTCATTTACTACCCTTACTATCCTATTACATCCATTTTAGATGCAATTCCTTTGAATTACAAGTCTACTTGTCCTAGATTTACCTACCACTCAAGTGAGAAACTACTCACCTGTGCAAAACAAATTGGATTTGGTCTGTGGTTCCTGAAGCATCACAGGGAGGGGAGTTCTTTTGTGTTCGCTTTTTTTTTTAATTTACTGATGAGACTTAAGGTTTAAGAGTCTTGTTTTGAACTCTTCAATCTGCAACTGAATCAAATCAATGTTGCTCAGATTGGCTGTTGCTTAAGACACATTACAGGCTGGCCCCATACAGAGGATGTCTCCCTTCTTATTGATGCTATTAACTAATTTGTATTAATCAATGCCAGGACAGTTTGTTCTGATGGTATATAATAAAGGGATTTAGTCAGTTTTGTAATTGTATTGCTGTTTTGTTTTTTTTGTCTAAGTATTTCAGATATAACTAACACAAAACATATTTATTAATTAGTATTGTTTGGTTTTATTAGAGCCATTTCCAACTATAGAAAAATAAGTAATGAAATTACCTTAATTCAAATGCAGACCAGTAAAAAAGAAACTAATCTTATTACAAATTGTATACATAGTCTTAGGAAGAGCAAAGATTACTCTTTTGGGAAGACTGTGTTAGATGTCTTAAGATGTCCCCTGCATTTTCTCAGGAAGTAATTGCTTGTTTGGTATAAAAGGCATGCTTTAAAAATACAAAGTGTGGTAAAGAACCTTTTAGTAACTTTCTCTTGCCCTTGGATGTCTCTAATTGACTAACTACTTTAACCCCACCTCATAAATGCAGGAAGGATGCTGAGGAACTGACAATGATTTTCCCAAAATCCAATTTGAGAGGAAGTTGACAGTGATTAATGTTACCTACTCCCCCTTTCCCATCACACATCTGCAGCCATATTAAAGTGGCTCCCTGATGCTTACATTTTAACTGGGGTCCTGTAGTAGAGAGAAGAAAGAACCAAGGTACTCAAATTTCTGTGAGAAATACACAAGTCTGCAAAAAGCAATCTCTCTTGTCCTCAAACAGACAAATCCTGGCATAGAAGCACATTGGTGCTTATTGGAATTCAAAACTTAACATGGTCCTTATCCTACCAAGGTGAAGTCAAAACAAAAGTTTCCTCTTCAGAAGTTCACACAGCTGTCCTCAAATTCCCATTCAATTCCGAATCTGCACATGAAAAACTAGATTCAAATAAATGAGTAATTCAATAAATATATGTGAAAAACATATATACACAATTACAGTAAGAATACTTTTTTGTTTCTTTCTGGACAGCTCAATATTAAAAAGTTCTAGCAGCACACACTTCCGATGAGCAGAATAACAAACAAGATAACATTTGCAGGAAGAAGTGAACACTTCCATTTGAACAAAAGTGGTACCTGGAAAAAGGCAAAACTTTCAGGCACAGTAGCCATCCTTCAGGTGTGAAAAAATAGATTCAATGTAGTAATAAAATAATAAATAAGATTTTTTTTACTTGGAGATCCATAAACAACAGTCTTCACTTTTCAAAGGGAAACATGTGCAGGATGATCAGAAGCATTGCTCTTTCATAGCTTGTAGAAATGGTTGCAATAGATGGCAGTATTAGAAGACAGGTGCCCACTGTGTAATGTGTCAAGTTATGACCTTGATTCAGCAAAAATGAATGCATATGAGGACGTTTGAGCTGCTTGATCTTTGAACAAGGTGAACAGCTAACCCATTGGCTGTTCTGCATTAGAGGTATTTAGGTGCTTACATGTTTACACGATTCAAAAGTAATATTCAGAGATAATATGGAATCCTGAAAAAGGGGAAGGAGCAAAGGCTGATATAGTGCTGATGTGGTGCTACAGCTTGGGAAATACTTAAGATGACTATTAATATTACACATTACTGTTACTAATTTTTTTCTCAAAAGAGGTTTTTTATAGTGCCGGCTGTAGAAATGAAATACCTCAAGTGGAACCCAAGCATCTTTGATGCTGTGCATCTTCCATATCAGTAATAAAACAAAACAAAGAAGGTATAACTCTATCCTCTGAACTCTATCAGGATGGAATTTCTGGTTATCGTTATAACTAAAGGCTATGTTCTCACAGTGTGTATTAAAAGGTCATAAAAAGCTGTTGATGAGGCTCATGTTTTCTTTCCTTACTTGAAAGTAGTTATGAAAGCATTATGCACACGAATTTTTAATATAAAATACCTTTTCCACTTTATAGCTAACATAATATGGAATGAGTAGCCATTTACTTGATGGTTGAAGATGGGAATGAATAAGAACAGATCCTGCTTTTATTTAGTTTATCTATAGTATAGCACGAGGCAGCCAGAGAGATGTTTAAGCAGATTACTGTTAACAGAGGAGTACGTATGCTTAATTTCCTTAACTACAGTGTACTAGATCACGCTTTATTCTGTGATCCTTCCAGTGCATATAATAACATAATAATAAATGTGCATGCAGGTAGAAACAACTAAGTCATCTAATTAAGCAGCTGCACAGAACTGCACAGGGCTTTTTTCATTATCTGAAATGAAAAGATACAGAAATTCTAACCTGGCAAATGTTAGTGTTATAAAGGTGTTATAAATAGCACAGATCTTTTTAATTGCTCAGATCTTGGCCAAAGACCTAAATTGAGCTTGACTGATCTATTCTGTTCTTCTTTAGGCATATTTATGAGAATACAGACAATTAAATGATCAAAGGAGAAAAAATTGATGAAGAGATCTTTTCTAGTCAGGTATTAAATTTCCAGGATGACCTTTACTTTCAAAACATTGAAGTTTCATGATATTAGAAAGATGTCATACTAGCCAAAGAGAATGTGCCATTTTCAAACAGGAGAGAAGTCAAGATTATTTTTTCAATCAAATAGTCTTTATTTAGAGAAGAGATCTATGCATTTTCTTTGAAAGTACACAAAAATATTAAATGAATAAAGTATAGGCTATATCCTATGCTACCAACCTACCAAAACATATTCCTCCAAACATATGGTCAGTGCTGTTAATGGTGTTTTATGTTGAAGATCTGGATCAAAATTTGTTTTTCCAAGGTGTGATGTTTGTATTCAGGTTTTCTGGGTTAATCTGCATCTCACCAGGAATTACTATCATTGGTAGCAGGTGTGCTTTAGGTACCGATGGAAAGTTTCTCAGTCACACAGAAGAAAGAGAACCTAGTCTTTTTCCTTCGTGAGTTCTCTGATCCCTCAGGGGAATGGTACCAGCAGGGTATCATTGCAGTTGTGTATCTATTCAGATCTTCTTTATTGTTGCTAAAAAAGAAAGGTTTTCGGAAATAAATTTTTATTGAATCAAACATTCTGTGTGAAGAAGACAGCTATTTCAGTAAGGAATACGAATAAAATTTAAACTTCATTAAATCTAAGCTGAAGTTCTTGATTTTTGCATTTTACTTAGACCATTCTGGGTAAAAATCATGATCACCAAGAATTTTCAAGGAAAAAAGCAACACTCCGCTCCTTTGGACATCAGTTGCTGTAGAACATCAAGCTGCAAACACACCAAGCTGGCATGTTTCCATGTCTTGCTTACTTAAAGCAGACAGGTGTTGATCCGTGGCACCATGTTCTCACTTAACGTCTCCTAAACAGAGGGTGAAAGGGTAACATCAGAGGAAAGGTTAAGTTGTACTGTAACTTTAGAGCATCTGGAAATACTAGAAAAATGTATTGCAGGGAAAGACTGTAGTGGGAAAAGAGGCTTCCTGATCAAATATGTGTGGACAGGTTAACTAACATAACTACTGACATAACTTTTTCTTTTTCTTTTTACTTTTTTTTTTAATCTGGAGATCTAACTGTGCAAACCAAGACCAACAAAAACCTATGATAGAATATTAAAATGCAGAATGTGTGCACCTAAATCCCCTAAACTTTGTCATAGTAAATGCTCAATTCTTGGAAACTGGCATTTAATACAAGCACTTTTGAAAAGCCAAACAATAGTTCTAGAAGTAACTTCACCAATAAGAAGCCCTTTCTGAGAACTTACAATTATATTTATGTCTATAAATACTTAGATGTTTAACATGATTACTTGAGAAATAAGGTACCAGGAAACTGAGAGAAGGGTAGGATCTGCCCAGTGTCAACATGAGAAACGTGGCAGTTACTTTTTTTCAAGAAACATGTATCTTGAGGGAATACCAAAAGGAATAATATCAAAATCATATCAGCTTAATGGAAATCAAAATACTGTACTTGTCTCCTGGGCCATTGCCAATGTCTTTGCAAAACTTTTCTGACCATATCAGGGAAAAGAAAACCCCAACAGTGTTGTTGAGATTTTCTCCTTAACAGAACTGGAACAATTTTAAAAATAATTTCCCTTGTGCCCTTCTGAATTCTTACAAGTGTGTAGTAAAGAGCCTAGAGAATCAGAAAGTACAGGGCATGCAGGATGAGAGGGATGAACATCATCTTAGTCAGGTGTCTGGGAAGCTCTTGGGGGAGAAAATGCTTACTAATGCCTTCTGAGATACTGTGCAGTTTGCTAATTCAAAGAACTGTTTTATGAATTTGTTTGGTATTTTAATTTTATGCTTATAAGTTTCAAGTGTAGACTGTCAGGTACAACATGAAATCCATTACCAAGAAAAATGCAATGCTCAAGTGTTATGAAAGGTTATACATCACACACTTTCTGGTATACAAAAACATTTGAGTAAAAACACTAGAACTCAAAAAAAGCAAGCCATATCAAATTATGTGGAACTCTTACAAAGCATGGTGAGTGTAAATAGGACAGGAAGCACAAGAGGAGACTGTTCGGGGAGGTTATGTGATCTGTAAAAGTAGTACTCTTAGGAACTGGTTGGACAGTCACATGTAGGGAATGGGTTAGATCTGCCCTTCCATAGTTAATAATAAAATAGAAGACAAGTATTACTGATTATTTTGCCACAACATGTTCTGTGTTTGACACTTATTTGGGCCAACATTATATTCTGGCAGAGATCCTCCCTGTAGGGACTTCCCCATGGGTTGCCTAGAGAACCTGGCAAGGAGCTGGTGTGGCTCAAGGGTGCAAGGACTGTGGAGGCCCGAGTGATTCATTACTTGACCTCCTGAGACTATAGGCTAAAATGCAAGGTGTGTGCAGCTGAATGTCACTTCACATTGGACAGACAATGAGCAGTCAGGGAGCAATTCTACTTCAGAGTGTCTCAGGACTTCTTTCTTCAGAATTATCTCTAAAGCAGACCCTATCATTTTTTAGGAAGCAAGGGGATGAGGGCAAGATTTTTCAAAGTACCTGTGTTGTATAATAAACAAATCTGATTACCTCTGATCCTACTACTTTGGAAAACACTGTCCTGCTTTCTTAATTTCACTTTTAATATACAAATGATCTTTGATGAGGTTAGCAACAGACATAAACTAATTCTGCATTTCAGGAGTAGAGAGCAGGGTTTTCCCTCTTACTTGAAGGAATTCTGTGTTAGCAGAGTAAAAACACGTTACTTCAAGAGCTATTGTCAACAGTAACACATGTAGGGAAATTAAATTGTCCAGGGAGGTTCTATACTGTACGATATCAGTCTTTTTTTCTTTTTCTTTTTTTTCCACCCAGGAGCAACTGTAAGTCAAAAGCATGCTGCAAAATAACCCTAAATCTTTACATTCCCTATTTGCCCCATGCTTATTATCCAGTTACTGATTCCTTCTCCTTATTCTTTAAATTGAGTTGTCCTGGGGAACCTACCATCTGCCTGATGTAAACTGCCCCGTTAATTCTCACCTGGCTACAGCTGCAAAACATTTGAGAACAAGGAGAGAGAGTTAATGAATGAGTCCTGGTGAAGAGCTCAGCAGGGTGCCCCTTTTAATTCAGACCACGTTGGTAGTTAGTATGACAACAAGCTGTTACCACCTAATGATTTCAGTTCCTTAACTATAATGAGTCCCATGTTCTCAGTATGCCTTAGACTGGACAACTTAAACTACTGTTGTGTCTCATAACCCTGTTGTATGTTGCAAAATTCCGTGTAGAATTTTCACTGAATAAGGCTTCAACATGGAAACAGCTAATTGTAATGGAAAAGCCAATTAGTGAGCTGTCAATACATTAAAAAGTAAAGAAAAACCAACAGAAAACCCGAGAAAAATATTAAAATCTTTTGGATTTAAATATCCAAAGAAAAGTTATTTGCATCAACTGAATATATTGCAGAAATTCTAATTTTATATTTTACACATTTTCTTGCTGCTAAGTATAATAAAAAATCTGAGATAATGACATATATGTGGTATATGAAAGTTGTTACACAAGACAAATGTCAAAAGAATTCATTCAAACAAATGCATATCATTAACAAGAATTAGAGCAGTTAATAAAGAGTCACAATAAAGAAAATCCTTGAAGCATGGATTGTGAAGTATGAAGAAGCTGAAGCACTTATGAAATTTAAAAGAGTAGAAATTTAGCTTGTTCAGACTGAGTTACATGTGGCAATACACAGTCTTAAACAGGTTCTTAAAATGATCCTTCGAGAAAGATTAAGCATCCAAGTTAAAACTTGAAAAGTTATTCACCCAATTTTGGACTGGTGTCCATTTTAGAAATGACTGAGGGCTTAGATATGTAAGATTTTGAAGGGGGAAAAGTGGCATTCACATGCCAGATGGATAATCTGTACCCTTACACATATTCATACCATCTTTCGCTGCCGGTGAACCTTGCATTAGTCCTATGTATAGGCTGTGCACAAACACATTTCCCTCAAGTTAGTTAAGCTGTGGTGACTTGTTGCATCTAAGGCATTAGGCACTGAATTAGTATCAAGGTTAGCTGGCCCTAGTCAGTCTGGATACAGCAGTGACTTCCCCTTGTATCACTCAATGCAGAAGGGCGTGATGAGGGTGGAGGGAAGGAAGGACAAGAGCACATTCTTCCATGAATGATATCTAGCTGGCACAGGCTGGAACTGTCATTGTGGATCCAACTCTTCAACACCAGACGAGAAGAAGCGGTAAGAAGCTCATGGGCTGAAAGGGATCTGTACCCTTGAAAGTCCTAGGTGGCCTGATGAGTCACTTGTCAAAAATGTCATAGAATGACATAGTTACTAAGAGTTAAACTGTACTTCTGGTGAAGAGAGCTGAAAGGTTTAAGGGAAATTTTCTGTGAAAGCTAATGGTTAAATAAGGCTGCAGATTGACTGACTGCAGGTGGCCATGTAAGAAGAACAGGAAAAGAGTGCATGGTCATACTCACACCTGCAGCTATCCCTCTCACAGGTCACATGCCAAAGTTTACTGGGAATATGAACAGAACAGAGAATTAGGCCACCAAAACAGATGTCTGAAGATGGCCATTTCTTTCTGGCCTTTGCCACATTCACAAGGTGATAAAAAAGGCCAAAGACAAATATTCCAGATCTGACACTTTGTTCAATTTCTTTCAAAACACTAGAAAATGTGAAAAAAGCTTCCGGGTAAGGTAATTTATTTCTCACTTTGAAAGCCTATTTCTGAATGAAAATTGTTTATGAGGACTTTATGATAAATTTGACTATTTTGGGGAACTCTTCCATATGCTATGACTAAGAGACTTGGAAACTCTCCTTAGAGACTCCTCCTTCTGGAAGGCAGTCTACTTGTAACAAATCCATTCAAGAAGTTACATCCCAATGGATAAAGATGTAGAATCCCTGAAATGAATAATATGAGTAACTATGGTCATTTTGCTCTTGAATAAAAACAGGAGCATGACACTTGAAGTTGTGTGCACTCTATTCATACCACAGTTAATTATCTTTGAGCTTTTCTTAGCGTACTTTTCTTTGGGTAGGAGGTGCTACCCAAAAGGTGCCATTCTTGCATCCACCTTGTACAGAATTTTGGGGTGCTTCAGCCATCCCCCTTTAAGGTGACAATTCCCTCAAACTATGCCATCTAGGCATTCTTGCTTGGGTGAATAAACCTTCATGAAAATTGGTGAAGCTGAATGGAACATTCTAGTTTTAAGAAATGCTTTTGCCTTTACCAGAGATAAGTCTGCTAATGCTGTAGTACTCTACGGCAACTCACTCTTATTATCTAGTCTCATGACATTTTGAAAATAAATATTTTTACGAAGGTCTGCTGCTTGTTTTCTGACTGGGGAACTTCCTCTCTACTTCACGTATGGAGAGCATTTCTTAAAATCAGTCTTATTGTCCCTGCTGATTAAACTGAAAAATAAACTCCTAATTAGGAAGTTTTGAAAGTTCTGTTTTTGATGTTAGCTTTGGAAGTTATTCACTACAGGAGGTGATAGGGTAGTGAGGGTGCTTCTGAGTCATCCCCAATGCCCAAGCTGCTATGCAGGATATAAAAGACATGTGCAGGATAAGAGAACTAGTCAGATTTGGAACCTACTTTTACATCACTGTTACCCCTGAGATGAACTCAATTCATTAAAAAAGTTATTTCTCAGGAAGTGTCTTAAAAGGTTGTTTGAACTTAAAGCTCAGGCGCTGTTGGTATTCAGACCATACCTATTCTCTACATTATTTGGGGCCATGCTTTGAAGTTTTCTCTTTCTCCTGGGTATTCCAGCTAATATAGTTCATTGTGAAATGAGAGCACAGAAAAATACAGTATCATCATATTACTTGTCTCAGGCTTGAAACGCTACAAGAAACTTAAAAAGAAAATTTCTCTTACTAGAAATGAATACACAGCTGTAAATAAAATCTTGAAGACGACAATTTGACAATTGTTTTAACTTAGTATTTTCTTTTGTCTTGTCATATGATATATGCATTACAGATCACATCCATGAAAAATCTGTCTTCTGTCTTTTCACTATGTGTCCACTATTCAAAAGCAGCAGAATTTGCTACTGGAATAAGTCAAAAGAGTATGTAATCAGATTCATCATTTCTCTTTTCCATACCTATTCCCTCAAGTTTCATACATGTGCACATACAGAGTTACACATTTGCTGTGTCACTCACTTTGCTGCAGAGAATGGCAGGAAATCCATTGCTGGGCGGCAGAATATGCTGACTCTGCAGAGCTACCAGGTACCCTCATCACGACTCTGCCCCGACCAATCCCAAAAACTTTGGAAGCTGCGTTTGAATGATGCCTGGGAGAAAACTTAGCTCCTTCCATCAGACTGTCCTGAGTTCTTTTCATTCTCTTGACTGTTTCGTCTCCTAGCTGGTCCTTATCACATTTCATAATTTGACATGATGCATGAAGTTCATTGCAAGCTGTTAAAGTAGCTAGGCAATTTAAACAACTGGCTTCACTCAAAAGAAAATTTGAAAACAAAGTAGATTTTAAATTCATTTTGCAAATACAATGATTTTGATAAGGAACAGTTTTTATACAGAGATGGTGATTTGGTTGGGCTTTCTCCAGAGTGCAAGAGAGATCTCTATGAGATCAAAAGACCACACATGCAGTAGTACTTTCTCTTTTTTCCTAGTAAGATCATCCAGAGGACCACTATTTGCTCCTTTCCTTTACTTTACTGAAATCTTGGGTGAGGACGCATGATGCACAGAGTTCCTTTTTGTCAATCTTTGGTGCTCAGCAGGCTCCAGTCAGATCTAAGTCTTCAGGTCAGTGGGCTTACAGTGGTAAACTCAGTCTTCCTCCTATTTCAGTTTGCCCTAGAGACAGTCCCAACTAGTAAAGGAAGTAACACAGTTCCTCCCAAGCCACATGTGCTGAGCTACACACGAAATTCAAGCTGTCACTTCTCATATTTATGCTGTCATGTGGGAGAGGCCCTTCTAAAAGCACTGCTGGAGATAAAGCATGAAATAGAAATGCCTGTAGAAGGAAATGGCTGTAGAAGGGGCTGCAAGGCCACAGAAAACAACCATGAGCTCAGCTCTTTCTTGATGACTGAAGAGCTCTATGGCCAGTGAAAGACTGTGCCAGGCAGGCAGGTGGCAGTGGAAGCAGGAGGAGAATTGTCTGTGTATCAATGCCCCAGCAGTGTCTTTAAAGGACAGGTAGTCCTGATCCACAATGCAAAACTGGATTTGGGTAAGATGTGATGCAATTYAAACACATTTTACTATGTCAAAATCTGCCAAAATATCTGTTTTTCTGTGAAATATTTACAAGTGAGAAATATTACCTATGTCAAAGCATCTCAATCAAGTCACTGCTCACCAGCCATATTTTCATATTTTTTTTACATGGATATCATAATATTTTTTAAAATGAATTGAGACRTCTTGTATTTACTGTTAAGCAGCACTATTTTGAAATGAATCTGATTTGTTAGAGTTTCCAATTTTGAAATATTTTTGTAAAGCTCAGTTGTATTTCCAGGTTCAGAAAAAAAGTGAGTGGGGGTTCTATTTAAACATCTATTAAAATCCCTATGTCTCATCTTCAAGTGCATGCAGTGTGTTTTGAGGGGGTTATTTTTATTGCTTCTGAAATATTTGTTATTACATTTTTAAGGTAATTTATATTTTGTTATTATGTGCCATAATGGCATCTGTTGCAGCAGAGTGAGACAAGATCAGACAGAAATCATTAATATTTCCTGGATTCCAATCTGAAACTCAGAAATATCAACAATGCTTCATTGGTTTGAGTGCTTCTGTCTTACAACATTTTAACAACTTCATACTAAAAAAAATCTGCGTGTGCAGGCACCTATAATGAAAAATTTGAAACTAAACTAAAACGAAGTCTGTGTATATGTGTGTGCATGTGTAAAGTAGTGCTTAGTAAAACCAGAATTAGGGAAAATAGAATAATATTTCATGTAATGAGTGCAATTAATAGCATGTCTCTGAGGAAAAGATGTGAAGACAAACTGAATATGTGGGTGTTTCTGTGTGTACAAAAGAGGAATGGAGATTACAAACTGGATAAAAAAAAATCCACTGCCATCAGCACTGAGAAGAACTGCCAAAGATGCCAGCTTCATCATTTACTGCAGCTGTGCACCTGCAAATGCCACCTGGATTGCCTGTCACTGCAGCAGTTTCAGAAAGGTCTGAATATTCAGCTAGTGTGTATTCTCATGTTTTATCTACTAAACATTCTAATTACTTTTGCTGCTAATAAATGGCAGAGGAAAAAAATGCCTCTAGGATTTGGATCTGTGAGCAATAGGGGTTGCAGTGGTTAAGAGTAACTTAATCTACTGCGCCAACAGATGCATCAGTAGACAGCATCAAGCAATCAAATAAGGATTAAAGAAAAAGTCACATTGGCTTTAATTTTCTTAGTTTGACTGCTTGGCATACATTGCAGAAAACAATTAATTCAGGCTGTTTCTAACAAAGAATAATCTCAGAAATTTTAGTGCTTATGAGCAGCCCAGCTGAAATGCAACCTCCTTAAAGTTTCTTTAAATTTCCTATCATCAGAAAGGGATATAATAATACATCACTATTTTTCTCAGGGAATAGCTGTTATTATATATTAATACCATTAGCATTCAAAAGAAAAATGACCAGATGAAGCACCACTGCTGTAGACTGAGATTTATTTTAAATTAAGGCACAATACTGAAGGCTACCAAACAGTGGAAAAGAATTGGAAAAAGTAGGGGCTGATTATCAAATCACACAGGTTTTGGCAGCCAGTCACTGGCTTGGTGATTCCAGACTATCTGGATTTAAAATAAATGACAGAAAATTCAAAAGGGAAGACCTGAAAAATCATAAGACTATGCCTACATTGATACAGTCAATTTTCACGTTGCTCTGAGACCTTGCTCTGTAAATCTCCATAGTTCAATCCCTTGGCCATTCATCCTGAAAGCTCTGCTAAATTTCTGATGATGAGGTGAGCCCTGCTTCTTTTTTCCACTGCTTCTATCCACTGGAGTCTTTTTTATCCACTGTGGTCATTCTTTTTTGCAAGTAATCATAGACCTGGAAGCAGAAATAAACAGTCTACAGCCTGTTTCCTAAGAGAGCCACAGAAATGAACCTAAGACAGTCTATGCTTAAGGAATTAGATTTACACTCTAAGAATATAGAGGGATGGTTATCATGATGACAACAAAAGGTGCAGGAAGGTTCAGTGTTGTGAAGGACCTTGAAGACATCAAGAAGACTGTGTGGTACAGAGGGGAATGCAGAACAGAATGGAGGAACTCAGTGGAGAATACAATATGGTAAGATCATCTCAGCAATTATGTTTTTTGTGGTCTCCAATCTATCACTGAAGGTCATAGGGAAACCACAGGAGGACATGCAGTACCAGTAACCATGATGAAAGGAGATTAGGACACAGATAAAGGTTTGACCTGTGTTGAGAGAACACAAAACTGGTTTTACATGTAAATAACCGGGTAATAGCCAAGCACCCAGACAATAAGGGGATTATGGAAAGGAATCTGGTTTATAAAATAAGGTATCAATACTTAGGTCATTCCTTCGGTTATGTTTCAGGCCTGCTGAAGTCTGTTAGAAAGATCTGAATTTTAAAATGTTATGGAAGAAGAAGTGGCAGGATTTATAGACTAAACAGACTTACTGAGCAAAAGAAGAAAAGGAAGCAGATGGCCTCGATGTTATGGGGCCCAGAAACAAATGAAGTGCATATTGTTAAGAATATCAGGGAGTCTATGAGGAGGCTTGTGAACTTTTATTCACCCAAATTCAACAAGAGGTTTCGAATAAGATTGAACAAGGACGCTCTTCTATGTGAATCTTTCCCTAGAGCTGTGTTTGTCATAGACAGTGGGCCACACTTAGGCAGTCCATGTGGTAGACACTAAATTTCATGTACAAATATTACTAAGCAACCAAAATAATTTCACACATTTGAATGCTTGTTTTTATTGAATAAGGAACGTAGGAGCATTACTACTTCACATGGAAGCCTCTGCAGCGTTTAAAATAAGCCTTTACAAGAGTATTCTGCATTGTGTGTGCCTTGATAGCTTCTACATATTGTCATATAGAGCCATTTGTACAACTAGATGATTTCTTTCTGATTTGTCATATATAAAAACAAATCACACTTTAAGTCATTTCTTGTAATTTTACTTTCCAATGTGCTTAACAGAAGACAATAAAACAGGAGAAAACCAATAAGAACACTGCTGACGTGTGTCTTTGAGGACACAGTGTGCCCATTGCGTAGTCAGAAGGGGCAGCATAAAGTGATATTTCCTTCATGATTACCTGTGTGATGAAGAAATTTCTTTTAGAAGATACGTCATCTCTTCCCATAGGTACCTAGCCAGCTCCCTATCCTCCTTTATTTTTTGACAAGAAGTATCTCCACAAAAGCCTTTACATTCCTCCAGGAACACAAACTGCTGTTGGTGAAGCTGGTATGGGGTGAAAGACAAGTTTTTCTTTATTCCTTGCTGACATAAAGAGATATGACCCAATCTAGTAAACAAACTTAATTGAGAGCTGGTTGGGAATTCACCATTAGAAAATTTTTTCAGGTAAAAATCATGTCCTTTACAAAATCTGGATGTTCCTTTCCCAGTTTATTGATTTAAAAAAAAAAAAGTATTCATTGTCCGATTTTTTTTCTGTTTTGAAGAAATGATGCTGAGCTGCTCTCAACTGAAACATTTCTTAGATGCACTCAGTTCCAAAGAAGAGAATATTGAAAGATTTGCTGTCTATATAATCTGAGATTTTTTGTCATCCATATACAGAAAAGACCATAAACAACACTTTCCATCTTAACTATGTGTAGGTAATATGTCCTTGACAGATTGCACACATTACTTAACTTAAAAAAATAGTATCAGAAAAGTGTTCAATGCAATTTCGGTTTCTTTTAATATTGTTTGACAGCTTAATAAGAGCTGGAGATTCATTGCCACATGAAAACTAGTTGTTCCACAGAGTACAGTTGGGGAACCCCTGAATTACTTCACTGTTCTGTAGCTAATACTTGCTAGGTATGACTTTGAACACATTGCAGCTTTCTTACAGCATGGCAACTGTATCAGGAGTCTGCTCAAACCTGCTAAATCTGGTCAACCTGTACAATGATCATACGAATGAACAACTATGATTGAAAGACTCCTGTCACAAATTCATGACAGCAAGAGCGAGCAAGGGAAGAGCTGAGCAAATTATTTACCTTTTATTCTTACTTATAAGTAAAGAAGACGAGCGGACCTGGACTATTTGATTTCATAAAATGCAAGGTATTAAAAATATTCATAGCTTAATCTGTGTGTCCTTATTGCTGAAATATGAAAATTCATGAATTATCCTGCATAAATTCCTGAAATGTATTACAGTATGAAAAAATATGAAAAAGAAGTGAGTGAATTTTTCTTAAACGAAGAACGTGCAAATGGAAGAAAACAAAGTGTGAAAAAAGAAAGAATGAAAGGTATTTATTTTTATTCTACCTGCTCTCCCTTCAAACTCTTAATATATAGAAAAATATTAAATTAATTTTCATAGTGCTTTTCTGTTTTTCCCCAAATTTGAAATAAAAAAGTTGGTTTAGGGTGATAATCCCTCAACATCTGACAATTTCTGAGCCCTGTACTGTAGTACACTCAAAGTCTGGGTATGGATAAATAGAAAACACACATTATATATAAAGCCAATAATTTTTTATTAGCATAATTGGAATCTCAACAGTCCAATCCAAGAATTACCATTAGTCCAGATACCTCATTCTACACAGAAGAACTACTTGTTACTACTACCTATATAAAAAATCATTACTGTTGCATACAAAGATAAGCAAAAGTAAACAACTTAGGCATAGCCACCTGGTCATTAGAAAAATTGCTGTTGCAGCTAAACCAAGTGAAAACAGCAGCAGCAGGCAGGTTAAGTTCGGACAGAGCAAGCCTAACAATCCTCAGTCTTGAGGCCTTGCAAACTCAGTACAAAGCCTGTGTCCTGTGACTACCAACAGCAATATTGTATACCTGGGCTCCAATGTTACCTCTCTGATTGACAGAAATGAGATGTCCTCATCCCTTGCAAACATATCTTTATTAAGTGGCATTGAAGCATTATCAGCCAAAGGATTTGTTTATTTTCTTTATAATCTTAAACTGATCCACAGATTTCTATTAGTGAATCCTCCAAAATCTCAGTCCTAATGTTCAATGTGAAATATAAAAGGTTGAAATACAATAGTATAAATACTTGCTTCAGTAATATCATGGTCACTTTTTGTGCTCTTGATCTATCATAATGAAGTCTGATGGCACTTCTTCTCAGGCAAAATTTAATAATTAGTTTGCTTCTTTGTTTGGTCTCTAATTTAAATGATAATCTTCCTTCCCTAAGAAAAGAGCAGTTGGATTAAATCTGTGTAATTGGTAATGTGTGCAATGGGGACATAAAGGTAAATAAAAGAATAGCTCTGCCCTGTCTCTTCTAACATATAGATCCAGAAAAAAGTCTTTTCCTCCTCCACTTCATATACATAGCAATGACAGCAAACATTTTTCTGTGGCTTTAAACACATTTCTATGAATTGTGAAACATGTTAATTCACTTTTGTCCTATTACCTGCCACAGTTGCTCCACTTCATGCTTTCTCCTATTCCCAGGCAAAGCCAAGATGTTATGAGGCAGCTTAGTCTGAGGGCGAGTATTAGCGAAATAAAGTTTTATGCTTATTGTGTTTAAAGAATGCAAATGTTGCAGTTACCTCCTAATAAAACACTATAAACTCAGGACTTTCACTGTTAAATGTGAAATAACCCAAAATGTGTTACGATATGAAAATATTTTTGTTATAATTTGTTATAATATAATATTATTGCCATAATTAAGGCAAATCATTCTTTAAAATGACATCATACAATGACATTACAACTGAAAAGGTTTTTTGCTTGTTTTTAATCCCAATGAAGATTAAAATAAAATTTTAAATCAGGCTTGTTACTCCTTTTTCAAATGTTTTCCTTACCTGCTTTGCCAAGAGGCAGAATTCAGAGAAGAAATAGAAATTTACTGTTAAGAGAAGCAATACTATCCAGAGTGACCCAGAGAACTGGCAAAGGCTCACAGAGAAGTGTCAGTCTCTGAAAATGATTTCTGAGGTTCAATGCCTACCACTCACATGTATCCACCAAAAAGGTTGAAGAATATGTAAAATACGTGAGATATAATACATGCACCAGGACCTGTTTGCAGATGTAATCACTCATTTTGAAGCCTCTCTGCCAGTTACCTATTTACACTTCTGTCCACACTTCTTACGATAAAATGTAGATGTCTTCATAGTTCTGGTCAGAAAATGTTGACTTGGTCTTCGGTAAATGTTCGTCCTCTTGAGTAGTTACTCAAAGGAAATGTCTGAAGTTGTTGCTGCTTTTCTACCACTAAAATATGGGAGTAAGATGGTCTCCAAATCTAGGCAACACAATTTCTATTTGTCAAATGCACCCTGAGGCTCTGAGCATGTGCATCAGTCACAGCTATAGTGCAAAAATGGGTGGGTCTGACTGATCGTGATTGAGTAAAGTGCCAGCATAACTGAGTAAGATTGAAGATGACTACATCGATATGCTTGAATTGGCATTAGTATTAATGAACAGGACAGCACATATCTTGACATGAGTAAGTGGTCACAGCCTGGGAGTGTGGAAGTGAATATTAGCTCACATGACTTGGTATAACTCTGCATGGCTGTACCTGTGACACATGAATGATTACTGGAAGTCAGTATTGGTGGGTGGGAGTAGCAGAGTGTCACTTTATATAAATGAGTATCCCTGACAAGGGGCAATTTAGTTTCTGCCTAAAGATTTCCTGTTGGTAGAGAATGACCTACCATCTACCAGTGACAGAACATTCACTCCCTTCAGGCAGTTACCCACTACTTTCCATTAGGTTGTGGTATTTCTTAACAGTTCTGAAACTACAGATACGTATCACTCTGATTAAGGTTATCTCAGAGGATTTTGTTGGAAAGAGATGTTGTATTTAATCTTGGATTATTGTATAATTTGCTCAGTTTTTCTAATAGACGATATCTGTTTCCTTTATCTCTCTTTCATGTTCCCTGTCAAAAGAGACTCCTGAAATTATTGGGGCATACATCTATTTATATGTATATGTGTGCACTTAAGCATGTATGTATGTATGTTTATAGTCCTTTAAAAACGTAATGAATGTGACTTTAGAAGAATTTAAATTTAGGTATGATATAAACTTGATTTCAGGGTAGTAGAGACCACTTCACTCAGCACTAAACTTAGAATTGGAAATCTGAATATTTGTGAGAGCACGTTAGCCCTTTCGAAACTGCACTGGAAGTAGGTCCAGTGTAACGCAGAGCTCCCAGCTTGCGCTGAGGCAATCCCTGACTTACAGCCATGCTGGCTGGAGCAGAAGGTCAGAGCTGAAGCTGCAAGGGTTAAACAATAAGGTTTGCCCAGCTGTGCCTAAGGATGAGTTGGGCAGCAGCTGCTAGTGATAAGTGGCAGGCAATCTCAAATGCTTCTGAATCAATTGCACACTGTCCTGTGCTAGCTCTGGGATCCAAAATGCCTGGTATGGACATGGGATGGGAATGCATGGTCATGCAATTCTCCTTCCAGGCATAATAACTCAGTCTCCTTCTGTGGACAACGCCCAGAAAGAGCTAGGAAGAGCTGTTAGCTCCTGATGATCCTGCTCAGTGTTTGGCTCTCTTGAACCTCGTTTTTTTTTAGCCAGGAGAAGAATGTATCTACCTCTCCTCTGACTCAGCCCAGGATTAACATCAATCTCTCAATTCTGTTAATCAGTTAATTAACTATGTTAATTCTGTGCTGGCACTGCCCTAAGCAGAGCAGTTAACAGCCCCTTTTTGGACAATAGATGTAAATATAAAAAGACTTCATAACAATCACTGCAAGTTTTTCACATAAATATGGGTTCTGCACATAGCAAAAGGTAGAGACAGAAAGAAGCAGAAGAAAAGAAGGAAAGCAAGCAGGTCTAAACCTGACACCAGGGACTCTGACTCCACTCACCACAAAATGTAAGGACAGGTATAATTCTCCTCACTTTACTTATGAGAAAGCAAAGTTCTTTCTCACACACACTCTTGCACTCTTTCTTTCTTTTCCTAATGCTCTCAGAAACTTCTATCTTTAGTCAACCACCCTTGCTGTGAGTTTCTTTAAATTATAATGTTCCAAATTCTGGGGGATTTCTCTGTCAGGGGAATCCCCAGGGATACAGCCTCTATTTGATGAAAATGAGAGTTGCTAAATTAATAAAGACTGACTGAAGATATGATTCTTTTTTTCATAGTAGAAATCCTGCTATACCAACAACTATTTTTAAGGAATCCTATAACAAAATATGTATGCTTGAACTTTCATGTTCCTGTATTTTATCTTCTGCCAAATAAGTCTCTGAATTTATGAATATTGTGGTGTCTGTGTGTTTCTCATTGGGAATTTGGACCTTAGCCTGTGTCCTTGCCACCTTCAACCATAGAGATCCCAAATGTGTAGGCACCATTGAAACTGATTTTCACAAATCAGTTTCATTTTTGCACTCTGCATTTTTGCTGGCTCCTCTCCCGTCGCTTCTTACAAAGGTTGCAAATCTGTATCATGAAGAGGCATCTGCAGACTACCCACAATAAGACACTCTGTAACTCCCTTTGCCTTTCCTGGCGTTCACCTAGAGATTATATACTCAGCAGAAGGAAAGTAGTGGACTTTTTTAAACTCCTTGGAGTTAAAAAAATGGGAACGGGCATAATACTGAATACACAAGTGTTGAAAAAGTATTGTTTTTACAAAAGGGGAAGAGTTACAAATTGTGCTCATGTGACTTCCCACTTACAGGATGTACCCACTTACTTAATGGTAATTTTCATGAGCCATTTAAGTAAGTGACCTTATAAGTAAGACCCCATGTAAATCATGAACACCATCATGCAGGAAGATGACAGATTTTATGGATTGGTCATGGCAAAAATGGCAAATTTCACAGTTTGTCATGCATTAATGGACATGGTTACAAAAACATAAAGTCATTTATCGTGATAAAAAATTATTCTGAAAGGATTCAAGTTATCTTTTTAACAAATATAAATAATAAAGATATGTGACAGGCTGTCAATGAAATTTGGAAAGATTATTTTAAACTGGGGAAAGGCACAAAAAATAAAGCAGCAAATAGTGATTGTGAGGGGGTTCTGTCAGAAAGAAAACCAAAAATAACACATAAGGATGGCATCACTTCAAACCAAATTCAATATGCTTGGAGTAGACAGTTAAATTTACACAGAACTGTTCAGCATGTTCATTGTTATGAGCTCTGATGCATAATGTAAACACAGAGGAAGAGTGCAAAAATCTTTGTTAAGCCAGTAAAAATGGAAGGTATTATCATGGAACATAATAAAAACTATTCTTATGGTCACAAAGTTGATATGGAATTAAAGCAGCCTTTCTAAGTGCGAAGTATGGTCCAGCCACCTGTAACCATGTCACTTCAGTCTGTGATATTTGCTGGTTAATCTAAACAGGGCTGAACCTTAGCATCTACTCAGACGGGAAGGTAAGAGGCCAGCACATTCAAAAGTGTCGACTGGGTTTTGGGTTCCCTGGCTTTTGAGTGGTCTTTCTGAGAGACTGTTTAAATGTCCCTGTCATTACAACAATATCATTACTGACTCTAGCTGTCTTCATTTGGCCTTCCCAAACCTGGAGTTTCTTTTGAAAATGTGACAATGCTTAAAAGTCAGAAGTACAGAAGGTACAATACAGGTTATAGGAAAACCTAGAGGTAGGAGTGAGTTGGAAAGTGAACCCAAGCTTTTTGAGGCAACGTGATTGTTTTGCCATTTTACTCACTCTGCCCTTAGTCAAGGAACTGGTAGGTGAGATATTATGGAAGTCAGCTCTAAGGGATTTTGGGAAAATAAGCAGGTCTTTAAAGAGTACAAGAATGGCCCATGCTGGTACCAGGTGGATGTAACAGGAGACCAGGTTGGCTAAACAGGGAGCTCATTATGGAGCTGTAATGGAGAAAGGCAGTTTACAAGAGGTGGAAGCGGGAGTGTGTTACATAGGAGTAGAACCTCTACTGCTGCCTTAGTAGCAAAAGGCTGAACAAGGAAAATGTATGGCCCCTTGCTGAATGGTGCAAGTGATTTAATCTGGGGTGCTCAATGTCTTCTCTGCCTCATTCCTCACAAACAAAGCCTTCCTCTGTGCTTAGTGGAAGGTTTCAAGAAGAACTAGCAGCAGTGGATTGAGGATTCAGTCAGGGACTACTTGAGCAAACATGACACACATAAGTCCATGGGACCTGATAAGCTGCATATGAAAGTGCTGAGAGCTTGCCCCTGTCACAGTGAGGCTACTCTCCACCCTCTTGAATTGTGGAGAGCAGGAAAGGTCCTTTAAGACTAGAGGAAGCCAAAGTTTGCATTCATATTTTAGAAAAGACAAAGGACAATCTGGGGAACTACAGGCTGATCAGTCTCACTTCAGTACCTTGTAAAATCATGAACCCTTGGAACACATTTCTGGCCACAAGAGAAAGATGATGATGGTTGGAAAGAGCAAGCATGGATTTACTAAGGGTAAATCACACCTGACCAATCTGATTCTCTACTATGATGAAATGATGGTGTTTGTGAATGAAGGGAGAGCAAAGAATTTCATTTACCTTGGCTTTTTACCTTGGCTTTTTACCGTGACTTACCTTGAGCAAGGCTTTTGACATTGTCTCTCACAGTATTCTTGTATAGGTAGACAACTGGATAGGGTAATAAAAGTAGTCAAATGGTCACTTAAGAGGGCAGAGAGTAACGTGTTGTACACTACCTGGATGCCTGTCACAAATGAAGTTTGCATCTACCCTGGGACCTGTCCTGTTCAACATTTTCATTGTTGACCTGGAGGAGGCAACAGACTACCCTCTCCTCAGGTTTGCAAATGACACATGAATTGGGAGGGTGACTCAATATCCTCAAGGGCAGGACTGCCATCCACAGGAACCTAGACATGCTGGAGGAATGCACCAACAGAAACCAACAGGATTCAACAAGGACAAATGCAAAGCCCTGTATTGGAGAAGGAGTAACCCCAGCAATGATACAGACTGGGGACTGAATGGTTGAAAAGCACCTGTGAGTCTTTGTACATGGTGAGCTGAGCATGAACCAGCAGTGAGCCCTGGCAGCAAAGGTCACCAGTAGACTTCTGGGCTGTAAGGATAGGAGCACAGCCAGTAGCTTGAGGGGAATGATTATCCTCCTCTACTCAACACTCATTAGACAACATTCAAACAATCCATCCAGTTTTGCCGCTCCTCCTGTACAAGAAAGAGATCAATAAACTGGAGTGAGTTTAGGGGAGGGCCACGGAGATGGTTGGGGCCTGGAGCATTTGCCCTGGGAGGAGAGGCTGAGGGAGTTGGCATCTTCAGCCTGGAGAAGGGGTGGCCTGGGGGGACCTGTAAGCAGCCTGTCACGGTCTATGGGGAGGTTATTGACAAAGTGGAGTCAGCCTCTTTACAGCAGTGCATGTGAGAGGAAAAGAGGCAGTGGAATTTGACTGAAACAAGGAAGGTTCAGACTGCATATAAGGAAAAAATAATTTCCACTGTGAGAACAGGCCAGCAGTGGAGCAGGTTGCCCAGTTCATGCACTCTGCATCCCTGGATGTTTTCGAGATCTGACTGGATAAAGCTCTGAGCAACCTGGTCTGATCTTAAGGCTGACTCAACTTGGAGCAGGTGGCCAGACTAGAGACCTTCTGAAGTCCGTTCCAGCCTGAACTGTTCCATGATTCTCCCTGAAACATGGCTGGAACACTACCTATCAGTGCTGAGCTGAAGTATTTCTGAACTCAGCAGCCACCTGGTATGCTGAAATTATAGAGCTCACCACTGATTTGTGACCTTTCATCAGAATTTACCTAATTAAAGGAGATTCAGAATTACAACGTATCTGAAGTTAAAAGCAGTCTCATCTCAGCCAGCAGTGGGACTGCAAGGAAATACATAATTTCAACAGCAACAGAACAGCTGGCGATGGAGAAAAGCGAGGCCAGGATGAATGGACATCCTCCAAATGGATCCAAAGATGGATTTGTGAAGTATTTTTTGGAAGTGCGCTATGTTGACTAGAGAAAAAATGTAGAGAAAGATTGCCTCTTTGTAATTCTCTTTTCAAAATATGATACATCTTTGAAGTTTATAAATCTGCAGCTTGTAAATTCTGCATCTGTAACAATTCCCAGAAGGACTTTATCTTAGCTAACGAAATCTACTATGGCTCCAGAACAAGACTAATGTAGCACCTCCTGCAGCAAACTTTTCCAGTGGGTGACATAATGACATATAGTTAGAGACCTTTTTCAAGAAGCAGTCAAAATAATTTGAGAATGCAGTAGGCAATCCACTATAACATACTTGCAGGAATATGTTTAAGACAATGAACGGTTTGTCTGTAACTAAAAATATAATATTTATTAGCTTTACATGCTTCATAAACGTGATAAAATGCTTCTGCTAATGCTTTCAAGCTATAATATAGGACCTACACACAGTGTTCTCTAGTAAGCTGGATTAATTTTTATAGCAAGGTCCCTTAATTCAGTGGTAGTACCATGTAGCAGCTTGAAAATCATGCTGCAATTTCATTTGAAGTAGAAAATAAGCCATGTAATGAGCAATATATACTTTTGTTTACAATACTGTTAGTTTCCTTTGCTTCTTTACCTTTTCAGAATTGCCAAATTGAAAATTGCCGGATTGAAGCTGTCATTTTTGACATTTGGGTTTGGTGGCTTGTTAGCCCTTTTCTTACAAGGACTCTGAACAATCAGAGACATGAAGATCTGCCTGCAAAGATGTCTTTGCAGGAATCTAGGTAAGCACATGAGGTTCATATTTTGCTAAATTGGTCACCATTAGCATAGCTACACTGAAATGCAAATTCTCACCATTAATCCTAGATAGTCTCACAGATATCAGTACCAGTATGTTCACATGACTGCAAGCAATTAAGTCAACACAATTTAATGAGCTACCACTTCTCTGAGCCATGGTAGTGGTATCAGCTCTTCTAGCTTGTTGCAAGCACAATATAAAACTTAATTGTTTGAAATGTGGCACATTATGCTAATGCATGTTATTTATTGACTCTGTTAACTCTACTTGTGCTGTAAAGGGAGAACAAACTCAAAGGAAGCTTTAAGAGTAAGAACCTAGAAGTGACAAACCTAGGGGAAGTGAAGAACAGAGAATTGTATACAGTCAGCTAAAATGGCTCAACCAGCCAGCAATATCTTGTTTCGTTGCAGTAACACAGCTATTTGTCATTGTGCAAAAATAGACATCTGGTTCACATTTTGTAGAGCTGTGATCTGTACACAAATTCAGAAAGACATTATTTCATCAGTTTATCTTCAAGGTTTTTTTGGTATGTTTTCATAATACTCATAAGAGCTCTGTGTGTGTGTGTATAATACATGCATATGTATATATATATGTACACACACACACATGTAAATATATAAAATAGATGTGAGCTTAGATTTAGCTTTTTACTCCCACAGCAAGAAATAGATTCCACAGTATTTCCCAGAGTGGCAGTGTGATATAGATAGCTATAATATTTAAATTTACTTGTGAGGAAAAGGAATAATAGGTCCCAGACCCAAAGGTAGCTTTGAAGAGTGAAATCATAAAAGTAATGAACCTGGTTTTAGTGAAGAATACAGACTGCTATCTTTCATTCAAAATGAAATTACTGTCACCAAAATCTATTCATTGTGCCATTTTCAGTTCTCATTATGATTATTCTCGGTAGAATTAGGTACTAAAATTCCAATTCTTCATATGTTTTACAAATCATAGTAGTAGAGTTGAGTATTTTGACCTTTTTAATATTCCTTGGTTTGATTGGCTGTGTTGCCTATCTGTTCCATGTATCCTATTATTTTACTGCCTCTCTAACCTATGGGGAAGTAGGTGAGTGGGTAGCCAATCAAGATGTAGCATACTGTAAAGGTCAAAGTACTAACATTATTGCTAAATATTTCACAGCATACTTTAAGTATTAAAGCTCTGACTGCAGTTCCTTTATAACTAATGTTGAGCAAAGAGCAGAAAATAGTACAAATTTTATTCAGTATCTTAAGTTGGCAAAAATCAAAGTAACTACATAGGGAAACTGTAACACACTTATTACAACTATATTACTGAGCACTAGCCCACATTATCTCAGAATTATGCATTTTAGTCAACACTTTGAGTAGGGTAAGAGCATTATCCTCATGCCTTAGATCCCTTTCCCTGAGCATAGGTATTTCATGAGTCTGTATTCATGGTTCAAAGTTTCTGCAGATGTGTAGGAACACTAAGGAATTATTAATCATTCAGGAGCTAATTATGTTGCATCTGGCTGGAGTGCTGCCCAATGGGCAGTCTTTAATAATAATGTGTAAACATAAAGTGTGAACGGCCTGCTTACCTCTCTGTTTCTGGGACTTGAAAGAATCTGGACAAGTCAGGATAAAATTTGAGTGCTTATTTCCATGATGCTTCCACTTAGACTGAAAACAATGCATACCACTGCTTCTATATTGAATCTGCTTCTACTAATTATTTAGTCCCATTTCATGGAAGTTACTCAGATCATTTAAACAGAGCACCTGAAGCTTCTGGATGTTGATTTGTAATGATCTAGGATTCAGAACTTCCAAAGAATAGCCAGGTGAACTGCTAACAGCTGATGGCTTGCCTTGAAAATACAAGTAAGTAGGCACTGTGATACACAAAAATCTATTACTAAAAGAAAAACACTATAGGAGTAGTTTCAACATTATGGCAAAGACATTTCTTTCCCAATATGACTGGACTCACTCCAGAAAGAATATTAATACTGCAGGATGTGCACTGTGCTCTAGTAGCTCTTCTTACAACATTGACTTTTGATACCATAAGATTGACTAAAATTCACATGCACACACATCACATCTTAACTGCAATAGGATCTTTTCTGTGAATGTAATATACAGGATATGCATTTTAAGGCAGATTACTGCACATCTTATTGTACACAGTGTAGCATGTATCTTTAAAAGAGATACAGTTATTCCAAGTGGTTCAGCTGAAAGCTCTTACAATGGTTTTCTACATTTTCAGTAAGAAGGAGTACTTGTAAAATTAGAGATCACATTATCACCATGTCGAATTTCAAACACCCAAAAATTATTTGTAACCTGTGTAACCTGAGTCCTAAAATTAGGCCTGTTGATCTGTATTTGAAGTATCGAGGACAATCTACATGTTAACAAAACCGCAGTTTTGGTTACATTACATTTCAGTTGAAGTTTATCATTCCCAATGATGAGCCAAAATTTTCATTTTTGCTGGAGATATTGTAAAATATCAGCAGTCTGATTTTTCATCCACCAGTACAATCTTGCTAACTTCACCACTCAGAGAATATTTGTGTCCAGGGTGAATTGCATAACCAGAACTTCTACTGAAATCTTTCTGTAGAGGAATGCTTTGTCCTCCATCAATCTGCTTACAACTCAGAAGAGTACTTGAACTGACTGTAGTAGGTTATATGTTGTGAGAAATGAAGACAGCATATTATCATGAATATAATCCACATGTTTAGAAATCCCTATTCCCATTCTGCCTTTTTCTGTTTCTCTCATCCCCCAAAATTCAATAGTGATTCTGTGACAGCTCAAAAACCATGAAGTGATGTTTAAGCTGGGGTTTACCCTCCATCATTTATCCTTCTGCCTCTGCCTTTAGTTTTACGTAATGTAAGGATTGACTTATAAGGACATACCTGAGGTATTTATTATGGTCTTTGCACACTGGTTGAATATAGTTTAACAAAGTTCCATGTCTTTAGAATCCAGATAAACATCCATATAAAACAGATGATGAGAGGACAGTGACATGTGCTTAACAGTAATGTGTGCTGAATTCCTATTAAAGGAGTATGAAGATGGATAAATTAACTTGCAGTTGGTTTGGTGTTTTTAATGGTAGGGGTGACAGTCTGGGACTCTTCACAAGCCACTGAACAAATATCAGTATAGATCATTCAGGGTACAGTCGTCAAGGCAAAGGTGAATGAAATGTAAAATGAAGTGTAGTTAAATAAATAATTGGAACAAATTACCTTCTAAGAAGAATCTTGTGCAAAAGGGATTTCTCAATGCAGAAACAGAAGTGAGCCTTATATCTGCTGATGCTATTGAAGTTACCAAATAATGCCTGAAAAGTTCAAAGGGGACCTTTGAAGGAGAGGTCTTTGAAGGAGACCCCAACATCCTTTATATTACTTGATGTCTTGGTGTCACTACCAGATACCCACAGGACTCTAGGGCAGTCAGGGCCACATGATGCCATCCCTCTTCCCTTATACGCAGTGAGACAATTTTCAGCAGTGAGGACTCAGGTGTGTGCAGGCTCACCAAGAAGCACTCAGCTAGTGTGCTTAGTCCCAGCATGGGGCCAGAGCAAGGGACAGGATGTTAGCATCACTGAGGTCAGTGCCAGGGCACCTCCRCCTCTACACATGTTCATCTCTGTGCTATATACACAAAACTAGAGGCAGAAGGAGTGCTCCCCTGTATGTCTGTCTGGCAGTGTGTTGTTTGAAATTCGTAAGATCCTGCTATCCACCTACATCTCCCTAGACAGTTAGGGGACAGACTGAATTATTGCCAGGATGCATCTAGTTGAGGGATCACCAGCTGAAAGCATGTGTTTGTGTATTTTTCTGCATCAGGATTTAAATGCATTAAAGTGTATGTGTCTAGGTAGGTGGAAAAATAAATCTTTTTTGTCAGTCTGGACAACACTTCTCAGAATGCAACACCTTTACTATTTCACTTTCATACTTTTATTAGGTACTATATAGATAAGCATAACTTTATAATTAAGTAAATTGTCATAATAGACCTCAATTTCCAGGTTGTAGTGCCCTTTTAATTCCCTGCATGATGTTCCAGTCTAAAAGGCATTAATAGAGATGTTCCAATGTTGAAAAGAAAAGTGAGGGAAATCAGCATCTAAAACTTAGTAAAGTCCTAGGTAGTAAAAAGCCTTTGTTCTGAAGATTGTTCTCCCACAGAGTAACAGAATTTTCTTTTAGCCTTTACAGTCGATTCTCATGCTGTTGAAATATCATAATCAAAGCTCTTTGCCACCTTGTGTTGAATCTACTGTACTTGAAATCTTTTTATTTAGTGAGGAACAGTGTTTCTACCCTAAATAATATGATGAAAGCATTCAAAATGTCAAATGAACATTCACCAGTTAAGAATATCTTCACTTTTTACTATTACAATAGTAGAGGGAACTGCCTGTAGGTGACTGGAATGATTAAAAAGGAATGGAGAATATACAATGGTTGCTCCAAAGGGACTGTGAGAGTTCATCACACTATCAGGTGTCACTGTTACTTTTATCCCCAATTTCCTAACCAGGATGGTGCAGCACTTTGTTCAGGACAGGTTTGCACTGTCAGGAAAACTACAGTTTTGTTCAGGTTCCTTTGCCAGTTGCTTTTAGCTTCCACTTGTCATTGTCTCCATTCTTTCCTATGTGAAGGTAGTGTTAGCTTACAAATAGCTATTCCCCAAAGGAAATGAGCTATTACCTTACCAGTCTGTGCACATGTCAGTCCATGGTTCAAACAGAAATTTTATGAAAATGATACATTTGAAAATTAATCATCTGGAAGTTAAGTGAATCATTTTGTGCACATGTCTAGTTTTCCTGGCATCATGAAGAACAGAATTTGTTGCTGGAATTATCTAAAGAAAAATAATAAGTAAATATTTTTATAGTGACTACCACTATAAATAGGTAAGTTTCTGAAACAAGATCTGTTTAAAGTCTGACACATTTCCCTTCAGTAGGATATAATGCTATATTAGTATTTAATGCTTTTCCTAACCTTACAAAGTCATTAAGAATACAGTATTTCATAATGTCTCATCAATACACTTCTCTCTTGACATAAGCAGACTCACCAAGGTGAGAGAGGTACCTGGTCACAGTAGCTGTTAAGAAGAACTTTATAATACTGCCTATTTTCCAATTGAAATACCACTGGCTTCTAAATAACTCTAAATCACCTCATACAACAAAAATTAACAAGCCCAGCAGAAAAATATATACTGGTAGGTGGCCTAGATCAATTGGTACATACGTCCATGATCAAATGGGCTTGCAATATACCAAGCATGCCAGAGAGAGTCAATACCAAAAAGCAAATAAAGAAAAAAGACTGTCTAGTTCCTCCCATTCAAAGCACTGTTTTCCCTCCGTATTCCTCGTGTTCTCCACTGAGACAGAAAGGAATACAGGCCTGAAATGGATTTAATTTAGTGCATGAGGGAAAAGGGAGTCCAGAAATGGGAAAGAAAACATAGAAAGGAAAGGGTTTGGGGAAGAGAATGGGAGCGAGGAAGATTTGTCCCATGGGTTTTTAAGCTGTGGTTTGGCACTTAGTCATCTTGCCTACAGAAAAAATTTCAAGAGAACCTTGGCTGGGTAGAGATAGCTATGCCAAGTCACTGATGAACTGTGACTTGGCATAACTAGCTGGACATACCACCATCCAGCTACAGGCTGCCTGCTAAGGACTACTGACAGTGGCGTGGCACCAGATTCTCTTCGTGAGGCTCTGTGAGGGGCTATTGCTCACACAGGTCTTCACGCTCCCAGGAGGTTTTGGAAGTAGTGCCAGAATCATCCGTTACTGCTTTTGGAAACCCCTCTGGTCAGGGAAGGTGCTGAATCTTTATGGCTAGGCAGACCCCAAACAACCTAGCTTGCCTCAAAAGACACAGCACCAGTGTATTTGGTTTGCTTGGCAAGGTTTTGGCAGCAGGGGGGCTACAGGGATGGCTTCTGTGAGATGATGTCTGAAGCTGCGGCCATGTTGGACAGAGTGAGTTCCAGCTGGCTCCAAGACAGACCTGCTGCTGATCAAGGCTGAGCCAATCAGTGATGGTGCTAGCACCTCTGGGATAACATATTTAAGAAGGGGAAAAAACTGCTGTGCAGCAGCCAGGAGAGAGGAGTGAGAACATGTGAGAGAAACAACCCTGCAGACACCAAGGTCAGTGAAGAAGGAGGGGGAGGAGGTACTCCAGGCACCAGAGCAGAGATTTGCCTGTAGCCCGTGGTGAAGACTATGGGTGTCCCCCTGCAGCCCATGGAGGTCCACAGTGGAGCAGATATCCACCCTGGAGACCATGGAGGACCCCAGGCTGGAGCAGGTGCATGTGCGCTGAAGGAGACTGTGACCTCATGGAAAGCCCGCGCTGGAGCAGGCTCCTGGAAGGACCTGTGACCCCATGGAGAGGAGCCCCTGCTGGAGCAGGCTTTCTGGCAGGACTTGTGACCCCATGGGGGACCCACGCTGGAGCAGTCTGTTCCTGAAGGACTGCACCCATGGAAAGGACCCACGCTGGAGCAGTTCATGAAGAACTGCAGCCTGTGGGAAGGGCCCACGTTGGACAAGTTCATGAAGGACTGTCTCCCATGTGTGGGACCCCATGCTAGAGCCAGGGAAGACCATGAGGAGGAAGGAGCAGCAGAGACAATGTGTGATGAACTGACCACAACCCCCATTCCCCGTCCCCCTGTGCCACTCGGGGGGAGGAAGTAGAGAAAGAAGGAGTGAAGTTGGGCCCAGGAAGGAGGGGTGGGGGGAAGGTGTTTAAAGATTGTTCTTATTCTCATTATCCTGCTCTGATTTAGATTGGCAATAGATTAAATTAATTTCCCCAAGTCGAGTCTGTTTTGTCCGTGACAGTAATTGGTGAGTGATCTCCTTGTCCTTATCTTGACCCACAAGCCTTTTGTCATATTTTCTCTTCCCTGTCCAGCTAAGGAGGGGGAGTGATAGAACAGCTTGGTGGGCACCTGGCATCCAGCCAAGGTCAACCCACCACAACCAGTCACTCCTCTCCCAATGCAACAGGTGACAGTTTTGTGGGAGATATGCTTCATCAGTGCCATTGATGGGGTGCAGATATTCTTAGTAACACAGCCTACCTCAGACAAGTCTTTCAGAGGGCAGTCCTTTTTTAGTCAAAGTGAGGTAATAGTTTTGGCTTGGTGGTAGGAGATCCTGTACCTCCTAAACTCCAGGATCATTCTGCTCACTATCCTTTCTTAATGCTCGTAGTGCTCTTTTTCAACAAAGCAAGATGTTATAGATAAAGAATTGTTTGTTTACTAGTATTGGCAAAAGCTAAAATGTTGCTCTTTTATGGAAAAAAACACCATGACAGGAAAAAAAAACAACAACCCAAAACTCCTCAATGCCACACTGTACTGCTTGCAACATTATAGTAAATACTTTGTTGCCATTATTTTGAAAAAGCTGAAATTAGTTATTGCACCAGCAGGTGAAATTTTATATATAACTAAGTCAGGCCATTTGCAACAGTGCAAGGGATTCAACTTAGAATAATAGAATCATAGAATCATTAAGGTTGGAAAAGACCTCTAAGATCATCAAGTCCAACCGTCAACCCAACACCACCATGCCCACTAAACCATGTCCCTAAGCGCCTCATCTACACGTC
>JAYKAV010002910.1:21891-115310 GCA_035582835.1 Phoebastria nigripes | reverse complement strand
CTGACGGGCCTGTAGTTCCCCGGGTCCTCCTTCCGGCCCTTCTTGTAGATGGGCGTCACATTGGTAAGCCTCCAGTCGTCCAGGACCTCCCCTGTTAACCAGGACCTCTGATAAATGATGGAGAGTGGCTTGGCAAGCTCCTCCGCCAGCTCCCTCAGCACTCTTGGGTGGATCCCATCCGGCCCCATGGACTTGTGAGCATCCAGGTGGCGTAGCAGGTCGTTCACTGCTTCCTCTTGGATTATGGGAAGTTTATCGGGCTCGCCGTCCCCGTCTTCCAGCTCAGGGGGCTGAATACCCTGAGGATAACTGGTCTGACTATTAAAGACTGAGGCAAAGAAGGCATTAAGTACCTCAGCCTTTTCCTCATCCTCGGTGGCAACGTTCCCCCCTGCAGTCAATTAAAGGTATAAGAAGATTGGTCTTTAAGAATGCTACATTTTAGGCAACATGAAAAGTTTTCAAATTTCATTCAATACCTAATATAGACTATTAAAAGGAAGATTCATGGTATAGAACGCCAATCACTCACTTCAGCTAAAGAATAATGATACAATTTTATGAGTTTGAAAATTCCCATGATAGCCACAAAGTGTACACTTAGTATGTGTTCTTTGATGAATAGTATTAAGACTTGTCAAAATAATGAGGATGGTGAACAGAAACTACTGAAAATGGTCACCATATTCTTAAACACAAGGGATCATAGTATGAAGTGATGCCAGTTTCTCTAAGTTGTCATTGTCCTGAAATTTCGAAGTGATGAAGTGTAACTATTTTAGGCAAGTTCTTTAATGTTGTAGAAACAGGTGAAATACATCAAACAGGACTGGATTTGAAGTACAAGCAGCTTTGTCTTAACTGCAGCATATAATTACCAGATAGTCTAAAGCCCACATAGCTATTGGATATTGAAGCACAAAGCAAATAGCGTTTCCCCTGAATAAATACAATTATATAGTTACATTTGGTATGTAATAAAACCTTTTAAAAAGTTTTTACATTTTGTCTTTTGGAGTGTTTACATTTGAAAAACTTACAAAGACTATGAATATGTTTATCTCTGCATGGACCATAACTACAAATTTAACAGAAAGTTCCTCACCATGAAGGGCCAGGATTCAGGCTTGGAAGCAATTTTTTAGTTAACTAGCATTATTTTGTAATAATTTCATTCTTTCCGTCTTTATCCTAAGTTTTATCTGTACAAGGTGTCACTTTCAGTCATATGTTTACTTTGATCAAGATTCTGTCAATCTTCTTCCATTAAGCAGTGTGTTATTTTGAGAACACTGCCTCCAAGGTATTTCTTATGGAAAGAATGGTTTAGCAGAGGAAGATTGGCAGAATTTGGACATCTGTGTCACAGTTTTGTTTCCTCCAATAAAGCTGGATATGCCAGACTTCTCTTCTAATACTTTGGGATGATGAATGTATTAAACGTTATATTAAGATTTCACATGCAGCTTAACTTACGTGGTATGTGTTTTGGCTTGTTTATTTTTATCATAGCTGTATCCTACGGTTATCCAGATAGTAGTTAGTCCTGCAATTACTTTGGCCTTTGTATTACCTCAGAATTCACTGAGATTAAAAAGAAATCCCAGTCTAAAGCATAGTGAACATGAGCAATAATAACTATGACAATTCTTCCACAGTTGTGGTAAGTGCCAAACCAGGCTTATTTGTTTATATAATTTAAATTATATAATAATAACATTTTAATGTAGACAAGTATCTTCCTTCTCAATTATCTTGAGATGAATAAGAAAAAATGAGACACAGAATTATAACCAGCTGGTCTATAGTAAGCCTGAAGAAGTTATACGAATTTCTTAAAAAGACCACGAGAGTACATGCAAAGACCATGTGTGACTTGACCTGTTTCTTGATAATGAAAAGTATTTACTAGAACCATTAAGCCATCATCTCTGTAAGTCCTTAGCTGTTTTACCCCCCAAAATTATAAGGTTTCCTTCCTGAGACTGATCCACAGGCAAAAGAATCCACATTCATTAATTGTGCACAATGTTTAAAATGATCAGTGCAATCTAATGATCTTGCTGACATTCTGCTTCATGTGATAATCCGTGTCCCTGGGTTGTGTGTATCCACAATACAGTGGCAGTGATGGAAATCTTTTTTTTAATATCTTGGTTTTTATACTCAAATAGCATCTGCATTACAACATTGCCAAGGCTGATAAACTCTTTAGAAAAAGTTGAGATCTATTAAGCTATGGAAAAATTTTCTACTCCTTATCCTTAAAAAGCACAAAGCTATGACATTGGCAAAGACTTGTAAAGGCAAAGATGTCTCCTAACCAAGCCTGGGTGCACGTCCTCAGATTAGAAAGGAACTGATATAAATCTTTATTTAGAATTTACATTGCACCTTGATAATTTGAAATAAAAAAAAAAAAAAAAATCAGTTCACTTGTTATTAGGCATAGTTTGGTGGGGTTTGCATTTCATGGTTCTTCTGTGTCTTAGCCAAAATTGGAAGTGTTTGTATTATGTCAATATTGTGATATTTCAGAGCTGAGTAGTGCTAGCAGAAGGGAGAAGTCTGGAAAGAAAGCAGGCTTTGGACTGTTTTCTAGAGCAAAACATTTCCGCTCCCTGAGAGGTCCAAATCCCTGCTTTCTTTGACGACCTTGTTATCATCTAGGGGACATACAATTTTTTCAGTGCAAAAGCGATCAGCTTTGCATTTAGTTTTTTAATCACACAATTTTCATCCTTATACAAGAACACTTTCCCAGCTATGCGGGCAGTTGCTATGACTGATTAAAGCAACAGTCCCCAAAATAGATTTGTTTAAAACCTATTATTATCATTATTATTATTATTATTATAACTCCCTCATTATTCCATTGTCTCTTCATATATTTTGTGTCAACAAATGAGCAGTCATATGTATTGCCCGTCTTGTTAAATCTGCTTGTTTCTCTGTAGCCTATGCCCTTTTGCTTTCATCTCTTCTTGCTGCAGTGCAGAGCACTGGGTTTAAGGTGCCAGGTAGGATTAAAGGCATCCCAGGGAGAATTTGCCTTTGAAGTGGCAGAGAGTAAATGCTTCTTATCAGCTGTAAGTGCTCCCTGTGTCATTGGCTTTCATGGCTGTGGCATGTCATTTGTAAGGATCTCTTATTTCTGCATGTTGTAGTAGAAAGTAATCTGACAGCTTTTTAACAGTGTAACAATTCACTGGCTGAGGCTGCTCTTGGTGGATGATGGTGCCTGATTAGTGGTAAATTAGTATCCTATAATATTCCTCTACCAGCAGAACACATGCTTAAGTGTGATTTTAAAACACACTATTCAGTTGTCTGGCTGATTATATTCTGTTGTTATAAATGTGCTGTGTCATGGCTGTGCCTTTTTTCCCACCCTACGTGTTTCACCTGATTTAGGAAGGGCAGTGATCCCGGGGGTGAGTGGATTATTGAATAGCAAGTCCCAACCACCAACACTGTATTCTGATTCAGAAATAGGTTCTCCTGGACACGCTTGATGAGGAACTTCATAAGGAATACAAAGATATGATAGATATGATCAGTAGATATTTGATGTACAAAAATCTGAATTTATCGCCCTTCTCTGAGAGGCCTACATTGCCTATGAGTATTTATAGGCACAGTATGAGCGAATTCTGAAAGATTTAAATCTAAATTGCATTGTTTGTTGCCCAAGTTTAATAATATTTTGTTTCCTTCATTATTAGATGATAGAACAATAAGTCTGTTGTTATACAGCATATATTCCAGCAGATATCCAATTTTGTTACTGGTCATTTACACAATTGAAAATCTTGTTCAGGGACTATGTTCAAGCATTCCATATACAAATATAATTTTCCAGGAGGGTTGAATGTTTACAGTAGGTGAAGATGAAAGGTTTCAAAGTGGGGCTGAATCATGCTTGAGTTCAAAATCAAAAGTTTCTCTTCTGAATTCCAGGGAATAAACAGGACACTCCAAACACTTATATTTAACAAATAAACTGTTTATCCTCCAATCATTTCAGAGCTGAGGGTCAATCACTAAGCTGATATTTCCCAGCACTACTTCTTTCTGAAAATAAAGAAATTGCATACACAAAAATAAATTTAGTTCAGTGACTTCCTGTAAATTTGAATGATTAGAGTCCAAAGGACTGTTTCTGCTCTCACTTGTAGTGGTGTAAAACAGAAAAAAACCTCTTTGAAGTGAGAAAATGTCTGAATTTTTCTTCAGTGACCAACGACTAAGTCCATCAACTTTTGAATGTCAAAGATAAAATATATTAAGAAAATCTTAAGCATAGAAAGTGTTAAGTAAAAATCCTGTGGAAAATGGCTGCAGTTATACTGTGTTAAGGAAGACAATCAAGGTTTTCTAAAAACTTGTACAATTAAATTATGTAGGTTTAAGGCTCTAGAGAAAGCAAAATCTAGTTCTTTCATTATTCTGTTTTTATTTAATATTGTTTTCAATTGTCAGTTTAAACTTTCCTGTACTGCTAAAATTTATATAGAAACTGCTCAGATGACAGAATCAGGAAATTTTAATGGGATTCAAGGTATTTTAACTCTTCTTTTTTCCTTACCAGGAAGGTGGTCTGACATACTCTTGTGTTTTAAATTATTCTTTTCTATGTATTTTAAGCAATATGCAAATGTAATGCCTATTCTTCCCACCTTTTACCCTCACCCATCTAAAACCCCAACCTTCATATAACTTTGAATTCTTTAATATCTCTCTATATTCTTTTCCATTAGTGGCAGTTCTGGATGACTTAAGTTTTACAGGCTCTTAACTTTTCTAACTTGGCTGACGTAGTTTCTCAACAGTGACAAACTTGCCTTGCATCAGAAGATATATATGTTTGGAAAATTTAGTACCAGCAAACCAATAAAGCCTCTCCAGAGAAAGGCTTGTTGAACATCTCACAGGGGCAACACATCAATCAATTTCTTAATGTAGTCACTTTACTGCTTCCTTCTTTCCCTTCCTTTTATTTATTTATTTAAAGAATCAGTCCAGAGGAAGTAATTATTTCTGTAAAGCCTTAACTTTAGATGACTCCTTTGCATTCATCTCTTTGTATTTTATTTATATTTTATTTTTCAAAATAGAGCTGTTTTTCTTTACAGGAAGGGAAAGGACATATTGAATTATTCAAGAAGGCATTTTTTCAGAAAAAAATCTATTTTTTTGTAAAAAAATAGGATCTAAAATATTAATTTTTATTTTTTAAAAAATGTAATTAGTAGCAACAACATCACTTGCAACCACATTTTATGCCTGCGCAAATTAAAGATATGCCTTAGCTCTAAGGTAAGTAGAGGTGAAAATACTTAGAATAATAGAGCTGTCAGTGTATATTTATGCAAAGTTTTTAACAGAGCTCATCAAATGAGATCAGGACCTAAAGCATACAGTTTCCGTACTCCATTTTTTTCAGTCAGTTTTAAAACCTGACCATAATAATGTACTTGTTTAGCTTTAAATATATGAGACATTCTTGTGAAAAGAGTGGCATGACTTTAAAATCATGTACTTAATGTTAGAGAAAAAGTGTTTGCAGATTCAGGGTATTCTCATCTTTACAGAACAGGACAGAACAGAAGTCAATGCTTGCTGGTAGCTGGAAATGGAAGATACTGTTAGTGAAAGAATTGTATGTGGCCATTGATATAATCATATCTGCTGATCTGGACAGTCTGGGAAAATGCTGCTTGCTAATTATCACACAGAACTGTCAGAGAAAAAAGTCCATTCCAGAAAGAATTAGACAGGACACATCAGAACTGCATCTGTATATTAGCTATATTAGTATAGAATTATAGTAACTTGAAAACCCTGGATTTCTTTTCCTTTCATTCTTCCAGAAAGTGTTCTTCATGCCCTTCATATTCCTGATTTTGTGTGATCTTAGATGCCATTGGTAAACCAAGGACTTGTTGGACAAATAAAGACATATCTGAAAGAAAGCACTTGACAGTGGGGTGGACTTCTAGAGCTTTCAAAATGACAGTAATAGGATTTACACTCAGATTTGTACAGAACATGGACACTAAAAGATACCAGTATTCCACAGCAATTGCTATGTGGCTCCACAGACATTTGTCTTATTAGGACATCTCTCAAAAATTAAGTAAGCAGAGAGGCTAGGCAATACAACTTCTGGAATGTTTGGAAATTTTTTATCAACGTCACTATTATTTCAGGGATATTGTTTCAAATTTTTGTGGAAATATTTGGTACTAGGAGTGTTAATTACTAAAGGGGCACATAACAAACAACAGCAAATTGCTCACAAGAGATTGGGCAAAATAATGATGGTATGTTCAAACCAGTTCATGATGCAGATAAACGAATTCTGAAAATAGTGTATTGTATAGAATGGAAAAAATAAAGAAATTCAAAGTCTAATGGAATATTGTCAGACATTGATATTGTCTCTTCTCTATTTTCTCTCTTGTTTTGAATGTGGGCCCTTTTCTATTTTTGTTTCATCAAATACAATTTGGAAGTCTACATAATAGCTGATGGATTTTTTTCAACTTCTGCTCATTTCCTTGCCTTTACAAAACACATTTGGTAGGCCATAAGTATGAATCTGTCATGTTTTTGACATCCCCTCTGTATGAACACACAATCRAAAGGCAAATTTTAGTTCCCAATTTCTCTGTTTTGGTAAAAATTGTGCTCCTTTAGTAACAAAATTCCTTGATTAACCACATGAACTGAGATTTATTATGTTTACTTGTTTGAATACTACTGTCCTATGCATAGTCATCCATGCAACCTGAGTCTCTACTATACATTTAATTACATACACAAATTGTGTTAGATCCTCAGCTGGAGTAAACTTGGCACTTCAAATATATATACACACATATATATCAGGTGAAGGTTTGATCCACTTAGTACAGACTAGGTATAAATTGGTATTGTGTATGCCTGGGAACACAGGTATAAATGACAATGTCTTGCAGGATATGAGCCAATAGATTGTTGGCTCTGCAAGTCCTGAATTCCAAGTGACACCCTGCTAGGTAATCCATCCTGCTAATTCCTCTGAAAAGAGGAATGTAGCAATAATACGAAAGATCCAGAAGCATGAGGCAAAAAATAAACTATAGCAGAAGCATGAAAGTCCACATTTGGACTTTCAATTAGATTTTTTTTTTTTTTAAATGAGCCTTCAAAATTAGAAACTGGATCTGCAATTAAAGATTTGGACTTGTCTCTGCAGCCAATGTGGTTTTGAGGTTGCAAAACTGAAAATGTAATTCAAATAGTTCTTGTTATGTCTTGGTTTCTCAATATATTTGCCCTATCTAGACTTTAGCTGAACTGTGGACATGTCACCTAATGGCAACATGTAGTAAAACTACAATGCAACTGAAATTTATATGCTCAGCTAATAAATAAATTCATTAAAAATTATTATCCTTGCAAGATTTAAATGCAGTGGGCTGAGGATGAATGCAGTAAGAAAAGGGAGCATCAGGCTCTAGTTAGGGATAAATTTGCTGTTTATTTTAACAGACATACTTACCCAAACAGGATAGCAACACTTTCACCTAAAGAAGTTTTATTATTAATATGCTACCTTGTGTATGTTGGGATTAATAGTGTTTTAACTATCTATCTAGTCAGGGACTACTATGATCTACCTTTTTCTTTTTGCAATACAGAAAGGTTTTCTCTGATTGACAGTTCATGAATCAGGATTAATGTTGGAAAACTCCCTTGAAATATTAATTTGTTTCAGGCTTATATACATACTAAGAAAAATCATTAGTAATAAATTTTACTCTATCAGTAGAGTTTTATAGGTGTGCATATTTATTTCTTTAAGTCTTCCTTTCATGTTGATTGTGTTTGTAAGACTCAATCCAATAAGAGCAAATAAACCATTTTTGTGAAATATGAAAAAAAAAACCCATATTAACTGATTCAGTAAGATTAAATTTATTTCCATCTTTTATTTTTAACACACTCTTGACAGCTATCAGGGGTTTTATGTGTACTGTTCACTGACTGTGAACAGTCAAGCAGTGTTAAAAATAGACAAGAAAAATTTGGTCATTTTTTGGTATTAATGTTAAAAGAACTTGGACATGCTTGTAGCATTAACAAGATACATGATGGCTTCACTCATCACTCACTTGATACTGTGACCCATTGCCCTGCTATTTGCCATTTCCATATCCAGAAGATCACTGGGAGTTGTTCAATTGACTTTATTTTATCACTATAGACTATGATGGCTGGTGTCCTAAAGAAATGCAGAGCTTACTAAGGTGTTTTCTCTCTCTCCCGGTCTCCCTCTCTCATCTACATGTAATTACACATACTTAGCATTAAGCATTCATCATATAAGACACAGAAGCAGTCTATGGAAAGAGATCAGAACACAGGTCTCCTCTGCAGATGTCCTGCTTTATTGGGTGGGAAGGAATTATACTCCCCATTGCTCCTTTTTTCTGGACCAAACAAAAATACTGAATCCTTCTTTGAAAATTTTCAGAGCTACAGCAGGAGAGTGGCAATGCGTGATTGCTTGAAAAAGTGTGGTGCCTTGTGGGGCAGAGATGCAGGATTCAGTCCTTTCACACTAAGGAGGACATTTTACATGGGTCTTCTATCCTCTCTGAACTACCATATAGAAAAGACGGAAATGCAGTCACCTCTGTCTTGTTTCACTGTGGTCTCGAATAAAAGCATTTGTGCCCTCTGTGGTTTCTACAGAGATTACTCCTGACGTGGGATTGGTCCTATCAGGTTCTGAGGATCCTGATGAGACATATTCATGACCTTGGTGCTGAACTGCTTAGGTCTGTTAAGATGGCAGAAGTCCTTGGTATTTATAAAAGTAAAGAAGATTTATAGGCAATTTAGGCAACTCTATTGATGAAAACTGAGATAAATATAGAATTTAGGCACACATCTCCTAAGTAAGTAAGAAAACATCTGAGCATGAGTTTAAGGGGATTACAGTTAGACTCTTAATAAAACTAGCTCACAATTCTTATATACACTATGTAAGGCACTTCCATCATAAGGTTCATTTCTGTGCATAAGCTTTGTCTACTGCCCTGAATTACATGTTCTGCATTTATAAAACACTTTCTTACCTTACTGTTTTTCAAAAGACAATTGACACTTTATCTCTTTTCATGACAAATCTCATCTAAAAATATTCCAGATAATCTGTTCACCCCATTGCAGTTGATGGATACATTTCTACTGGTTTAGTTGCTTTCTACTTCTCTCATCAGCTAACTCTCTAACCATATCACTTTATTGTCTATAACATGACAAGTCAGATCTAAGGTCCACTGAAGTCAATAAGCATCTCTCAAATGACTTAAATGGCGTATAGTTAAAACTCTTTGAGCTTACAGTTCATATGAAAGATGACACATAAAAAGTAAGTTTATTCTTCCATTTTATAGAAAAGGAGCTTCACAGTAATAAGTCTCAGAATTCAATGCCATGATATGCAGGAAATTCTGAATGCAAGTGGGTTTTCTACTTTGTACATAGAATTATAGCACTCAGCAGAGGCTCGCTCAGCTGCTGGAAAATGGAAATTAACTTCTGAAAATGAGGTAACAAAATATGCTGCTCTTGCATAATTGGGTTTCTCATCACTTCATACAAGCACAGGCAATGTTTACCAATGTGATGCTGAAGGATGCAAATATTTGCTCCACAAACAATAGGCGGGCCTTTAAAGATACTAGTTGAAGCTCTTGAAGTTAGCTGATTAGGGCCTGTGTGCCCATAAAAGTGCAGAGATTAGAAAAAAGGCTTGCAAATGTATTCATAATGAGAAAGGGGAAAGGGGTTGTGTTTGGGACATGATTAGCTGGTAATCAGTAAAGAACAAACTGATTATTAGCTGTTCAATTCTTGTCAGTCTTAGGGGATTCCACTCAGTGGCCTAATTAAACTGAGCTTGAAGTCCTCACATCTCCATTCAGTGGCAATTTCATTATAATATTCAGTTCTTTGCGTGAGCTTTGCCTTCCCTCTCTTTAATCATATGTTTTGCATTTGTGTAACACCTTCCTTGATTAGTTTCTCTACAGGGTTAGCTTCTGATAACTGCATGGCTTATGAAAGAAAATGTCACGTATAAGACAATCCAGATATTAGAATTTATTGTCAACACTGGAATTAAAAAAATCAACTAACATAAACATTTTTAATTAAGATTTTCATCAGATGGAAAACTATTAGCTCTTAAAAAGCTAATAATCTCTAGATGACGAAGTTAGTTGGTTGTTTTTTTTTTTTTATTGGCTGGAATAGTCCATGTCCACAAATACTAATGTGTTTGGTTGACTCCAAGAAGACAGCCACAAAGCTGAACTAAGGATCTCATCACTACAGCCCAGCTGAAGGACCATGTGGTGCAGTAGACAAGCCTCAGTATAGCTGGGCTATCACTTTTCCAGCAGAGGGCCTATGACACACATATACAAAGTACTTTACAAAGAAAGATGGATAAGTTAGTTTGGATTCGGACTATTCTGAATATTTCCCCATTGCTAGAATTTTACTGATATTTAAAAGACAACTTGAATTTTTTTCCCTCAATTATTTTGTATTTCTGCATCATCTGTACTTTCTATTTGTTGGTGGAATCTGGAAATAAAATGACAAACTGTGATAAGAAATGAAGATTTGCAGACGTATATTTAATCATGCCAGATGTATGAAATACTGGAAAATTTAAGAGAGGACTTGTACTCTACTTCTTATTTGAATATTATGAACCCTTTTATGCAAACCCAGCATATACTCGTGTATTTTAATTTGTGTCAGTGCAGTTACTCCTAGTTCTCATTTTTTGTGAAATAGGTAAGAATTTAGAAGCAGAAAGGAAAAGAAATAAATCCCAAATCTTCCTTCCCATGGAGGCACAGGCAGGGATTTAGGGGTATATGCTAGGTTCAAAGGATGGGTTTTTTTCAATCAAGATGATTGCTGCTGTTGAATTCAGTGGGTTTTCCTATGCCAGAAGTTGGGATAGGGAGCATAAGCTGCCACAGAGCCACTGCTGTGTTTACTGGCTATAAACTATATATCCTAAGTTCCACATTGCTTTAGAGAAGATGAAGAGGGAGAGCCTGAGAGAGATTATAGTAAGGGTGTTTGCATATAAATATATATTACTGTATGAAGTTATGTGCTCCACTAGAAACATGTATCAGTTAGTCTAAAAGAGTACATTGTGGGGAGGGGGACATCACAGAAATTGTAAAGTGTCATCTCCCAGAACTGTGAAAAAACACTTTATAGTCTTTCTTGGAACAATTTGTGTTTTTCTTTGGTTTTTTTTTTTTTTTTTTTTTTTTTTTTTTTTTTTTTTTTTTTTTTTTTTTTTTTTTTTTTTTTTTTTTTTGTGCTGGCATATTTTCCTCCATTATTGCTCCAAAATATGTAATTTACTCACCTCAGAGAATTTTTAATGAAGGTTTTAAAATGTAGTAACAGTTAATTAAATCTCAAAGCATTTCTATAGTTAGCTGTTGTTACTGGAAAGGAAATCAAGGCATATGCTAAAGGTTGAATAGTGGCAAAGCAGGGATAAAAAGCCAGGCATCCTGCCTCCCTTGACCCCGTTTAATCTACTCTTTTTCTGCTCCATGTGCAATTTCTAGCAGGAAAATATCAAAGTTGGCTTCAGAAAAAGATCCATGGGAGAATTAAAACATTTCATCAGGTGTGAAAGGAAACTCATATATGACAGCATACRTTTCCGAAGAAGAGTGAAAGGACCATTTCCATTGATATGGTGGTGATTCATGCTGTTGCTTTCCGCTTTTATAACAATAGCAATGATGTACACAAATAATGTAGACAACTGCCGCCAGTTTGACTGCTACGATGACTGCATAGTCAGCCCATGCTAGTAATACCAGAAATTGGTACTAGTTTAGCTGACATAGTGTTAGAGCAAGACTGAGGTTTATTTCAGCGTAAACAAGCTTCTTTTAAAATTTCTTACCTACCACATCCTGCATCTTTGGCAGAATGAATAGATTCTATATATGGACATGCTGCAGATTTTCTCAGATTTATTACTTTCTCCAAGCTAGTAGTTAAATTATTCATAATCTAAATTTTTGCTATGTCCTTTAAAAAGCACAGCTTTGGATGCTAAATTCTTGGCTATTAAATTATCTAACCTGTTATTTATCATTAAAAGGAGTCAAAAGCATTTCTAGAAATAAAATCTTATGCTATTGCATACACTGAAAATCTGTATTGTTTGCAGTTCTTTTTGCACAGTACATCATTCCATGGGCAAATTGATTCAATGTCATCTAACCCAAAGAAATGTTGGAGTAGATCCTCAGCTGGTGTAAATCAGTGTTGCTCTTGCCCTTTCTTTTCTGCAGATTTAGCTGGAAATAGGGATGATTTGGAATGTTAATGTTGCTGCTTCTGGGAGGTTTATTGATTTGTTCTACTTTAGTTAAAAAAAAAAAGGAAATGAAAAGTATTTGTCAGTAGAAGAAGACAGTAAGAAAGGAAGACCCTCAGCCTTCATTTGAACTCTCAGCCTAAATAACTTTAGTTACTGGTCATGCACTGAAAAAAAAAAAGCAGCTATTGGTCTTGTAAGAAGAGTAATATTCAATCATCACAAAGGCCCCTGTGAAACCATTTAAACAACTTTATTGATTTTTCCCTGGTTGGCAGTGTTTAATTCAAACAACTCCCAAGGAGTACAAGCATCACTGCAGGCAAATTATCAAGTGTTCTGGCCTCTATCACTCTTTGACCACTACTGATACAATTGCGAGTGACAAAAATGAGCATTTCGCCCCCTTTAGTCTCTGAGTCGTCCTGTGTTAAGCTAACAAAGACAGTGCAAAGTGAAGTCTGAACCTCTGACCTTAACTTGCGGTATTGAGAAGAAAATAAATGCCCCATGCACATACTTTTCTCACCAGTTACTGGAAGGATGACAAAGAATTTTTTAAAGGGACTGAGGCTGCCTTTATAAAATACATCCATGAATTACCATCCATGGCAATTCCTCATTAACATTTGGAAAGGACACATCTGGTCCCCTGCACATACACAAGTATCATTCAAAATAAGTACTGAATAAGCAGTAGATCTGCTACAAAAACTGTTAGTCTGCCTAGCAATTTATAGGAATGAGTATAGTAAATAGAAAGTCCTGGGAACAAGCAAGGTTGCTCTATGTCTCTGTGGATACATTATGTATCTATTATGTTAAACTGATTGCAATAGGAACTTCCTCTTTCCCTTCACTCTGTAAAGATCAATGCTGTGAGAATCTGTTTATTCTTACAGAAAAATGTCCGAGGTATTTTCTCCCAGCAGGCAGAAAGTGATGTTCTGTAGATATATCTTACACCCCTTAAAACCCTAAAATTTCCTAAGAGATGGATGACGTCACCTGTAAAAGAGTAGTTTGACATACATAGATTCAAGGAGAGATTGGAGAAATGGAGAGAAGAAAATTACACTGTGGTTAGTAAATACAAAGAAAGTCCATCTAGCTCAGAAAGTCCATGAGCTGAAAAGAGTTGAGAGTATTAGGGGAGGCCCTGATATGGTTGCCTGTTCTTCTGCCCATACGGAAGTACAGACTCTGGATAGACTGTGTGGGCTGAGTTTCCTGAATGCCTTTTAGAGTAGGCTAAGAAATAACATTTACGCTTTCAGGGAGTCTTTCCTTCTTGTATAGTGCCCAGCGGAATGATTTCATAACTTAAACAGTCAACTGATTCAAATTCCACATTAATTTTTCAAAAGTCTTTTAAAAAAAAAAACAGAACAACCACCATATAGATATACATATATACATATCTGAATAAGGAACATTTGAATAGGAAGGAGAAAAAATTGATATTAGAATAGAAAATGGACTTGAAAGAAACATATTTGGTTGTCAAACATACCTTTATAAAAGGTCCTCTGCAGTACACTTCACACAAAACAGGAAATCTAATGAGTGGAAAATCACAGAAACCTTTTGACCCTTAAATCTTGGAAAGATGAGGATAGATGAGGGAGGCAATGATTATGATGACAAAATGGTTGCTTGTAAGTATAATGTGAACTTAATTTCTTCTTGTCTAAGAAAAGCAAAAAGAAAGAGTGGGTAATACAGTTTAAAGAGGGACTGCTGAAAGACCTAAAGTTACAAAAACTGCTTGTGAAATGGGAAAAAGGAAACAATGATAGCAACAGATTATAATCACTTAGGATTTATAAAGTAAAAGGAAGAAACAAACCAGCAAAGGAGGAAGCGGTGAACGACCTGCTACGCCACTTGGGATGCTCACAAGTCCATGGGGCCGGATGGGATCCACCCAAGAGTGCTGAGGGAGCTGGCGGAGGAGCTTGCCAAGCCACTCTCCATCATTTATCAGAGGTCCTGGTTAACAGGGGAGGTCCTGGACGACTGGAGGCTTACCAATGTGACGCCCATCTACAAGAAGGGCYGGAAGGAGGACCCGGGGAACTACAGGCCYGTCAGYYTGACCTCGGTGCCGGGGAAGATTATGGAGCGGTTCATCTTGGGGGCACTTGCAAGCCATGTGCGGGACAACCAGGGGATCAGGCCCAGCCAGCACGGGTTCATGAAAGGCAGGTCCTGCTTGACCAACCTGATCTCCTTCTATGACCAGGTGACCCGCCTAGTGGATGAGGGAAAGGCTGTGGATGTGGTCTACCTGGACTTCAGTAAAGCCTTCGACACTGTCTCCCACAGCATTCTCCTAGAGAAGCTGGCGGCTCATGGCCTAGACAGGTGTACTCTTCACTGGGTAAAAAACTGGCTGGTCGGCAGGGCCCAGAGAGTTGTGGTGAATGGAGCGAAGTCCACTTGGCGGCCGGTCACGAGCTGTGTCCCCCAGGGCTCAGTTTTGGGGCCGGTCTTGTTCAATATCTTTATCAACGATCTGGATGAGGGGATTGAGTGCTCCCTCAGCAAGTTTGCAGATGACACCAAGTTGGGTGGGAGTGTCGATCTGCTTGAGGGTAGGAAGGCTCTGCAGAGGGACCTGGACAGGCTGGATYGATGGGCTGAGGCCAACTGCATGAGGTTCAACAAGGCCAAGTGCCAGGTCCTGCACTTTGGCCACAACAACCCCATGCAAAGCTACAGGCTGGGGGAAGAGTGGCTGGAAAGCTGTCTGGCAGAAAAGGACCTGGGGGTGTTGGTCGACAGCCGGCTGAATATGAGCCGGCAGTGTGCCCAGGTGGCCAAGAAGGCCAACGGCATCCTGGCCTGTATCAGAAATAGTGTGGCCAGCAGGACTAGGGAAGTGATTGTCCCCCTGTACTTGGCACTGGTGAGGCCSCACCTCGAATACTGTGTTCAGTTTTGGGCCCCTCACTACAAGAAGGACATTGAGGTGCTGGAGCGTGTCCAGAGGAGGGCAACGAAGCTGGTGAAGGGTTTGGAGAGCAAGTCTTATGAGGAACGGCTGAGGGAACTGGGACTGTTTAGCCTGGAGAAGAGGAGGCTGAGGGGAGACCTTATTGCGCTCTACAACTACCTGAAAGGAGGTTGCAGCGAGGTGGGTGTTGGTCTCTTCTCCCAAGCAACTAGCGATAGGACGAGAGGAAATGGCCTCAAGTTGTGCCAGGGGAGGTTTAGATTGGACATTAGGAAAAATTTCTTTACTGAAAGAGTGGTTAAGCATTGGAACAGGCTGCCCAGGGAAGTGGTGGAGTCACCATCCCTGGAAGTATTTAAAAGACGTGTAGATGAGGCGCTTAGGGACATGGTTTAGTGGGCATGGTGGTGTTGGGTTGACGGTTGGACTTGATGATCTTAGAGGTCTTTTCCAACCTTAATGATTCTATGATTCTATGATTCTAAATAGAGTAAATTAGCATCATATAAGAAAGAACAAGAGAAGCATAAACGATGTATCATGAAGCTGAAGAAAACCAAGCTTATTAAGACATTAGAGCAAGACAGAGTTAATAGAAATATTTGAAAGTGGACGAGGAGATGAATTCCATTTCAAACTGTGCATTTCAGGAAAGGATTTTTTTGGTGAAAAGGTGTTTCAGCTCATGGTAAGTAACTAAGGCAGCATGAAATATAGATATTAATGAATAAAGTTTGAGGCAGTTGGAAAATATGAACACATATTAATGACATTTATTTTTTGTGTATTCTGCATGTTCATCTGGCTTCTAAAACAGATAGCTTGGTAGCTCACTTTGCAATTCAATGACTACTGTTATTGAAAAGTTGTGGAAGGAAAATAACGGAGAACAGAACAAAAAAGCAAAGTTAGACTACTCCAAAAATGGGGAAAAATTATCTTGGCATTATTTGTCATAAGAAGCAAAACACTAGTAATACTTAGAAAAGTCCTCATCACATCTGTTGAAGACACTGGGGCTGCAAGCTAAAGCAGAAAGTAAAGAACAAACCTTAAAAGTGACAATGTGACACCAAGTTACTAGATTAAAGCAATTTTGAATCAAATAAAATTTGAATTTAAGTTTGAATGAGAGAATCAAGCAGACATAATTGACTCCATGATTGGAAAAAATGATACTTTAAACAAGCTTGAATTCTGGAAAAATGTCTTGTGAGGTATTACTTCCTGTCTCTAAATTGTTTTCAATTTCATTATTGTTTCCACTCTAACATTTTTTATTTACCAAATTTACTGTGTAGTGTCTCATCAATGTTTTATTTTTTATTCTTTGGTACTTGTACATTTAAATAGCAAGATCATAGTATAATCATGCTAATTCACACTGATAATGAGAGACCCTGCTAATTAATACATTTTTTGAATGAGCAAACATGTCAAGAGACATATCAACTCCAAGAACTACTCCATTTATTGCAGTTAGTTTAGTTCTAGTTATTTATGACAATTCTTCAAAATTTGCTGGTAAATGTACTGTACTACTTGTACAAATGGAAAAATAATGACATCTATTAAGACTTCCATTTCTTTGATTTGATAGTGTATCTTCTCTGAATGACAGAAGTGAACTGGTTTCAAAAATGTGTCTTAAAATTTGAAAACACATGAAATTCCACAATGTAACAAAAGAAAATCCTGAAATGTTTTTAAGAATGATATTGAAGATACTTCAAAGAACTCAGAAACCTCAACTTTCACTCTCAGGTTCTCTTCAAGGCAGAGAAATGTTGAGGCTTTCTTTCTTAAAATTATTTGAGCACTTCCATAGAATCAAACCTAACTGGAAGCCTAGACTTAGCTTTCTGAACATATGTAGGTGATTAACGGTAGCTAAGGTATGTTTTGTACTTATTTTAATCACAGTGTTAATTCTTAACCCCTATGAAATTCTCTACTTTTTCTGTGACTCTGTATATAAACATTATAAAGGTTTCCAATTTTTTCAACGCATCTCACGTAGCAACAGAAAGTTAAAAAATCTGAGAAAGAGTAGGTCACATAAAGATAAAGGTAACAAACTCACCAACATCTGAAACACAAAAGAAAATGAACATGGTTAAGAAAAGYATTTGTTCTCAAAAGACACTTTAGTCATAAAATGTTTGTGATAACTCTGCATGGAGGCTTTTAAGTGGATTTATAAAAGAAAATACTATTTCATAGCTCAGTATTCCACAGAATTAAGTATACTTGAACTTCTTTTTCCCAGATGGGACACTCCAAGGACTATAGGCTGATGGGCAGTTTTGCCTAAGCAAAAGGCAATTATGATTCTTAAATTAAGGATTTCTGCATAAGAAATATGGAAGTTCAACACCAGCATCTGGAGGCATTGAGCTCAGGATAAATAAGCTGAAAGCGCCTGTTCTGTTTTCTGCTGTTGTCACTGTTGCACTATTTTCTATTACTTCACTATGGGAAGTATTTAAGCAGATAGCTCAAGAATCATCTGGTCATTTGTAAAGGAAGAGTATTTATATCTTCCCATCTCTCAGCTTTGATCTTTGCCTCCAGGCTGTATTACCGTAATGTGCTTTATTTGGAGTTACCCTTGAAAACCACTTACAGATTGCAACTCATGCTGAATGCAGCAGCATGACTGCTTAAGGACCTTTCTCCTGCAGGACTCATGCAAACTCAACTGTCTGCCTATTATTCAAGGTGTGTGTTCAAGGTCTTGTTATAAGTATTAGAGTCTTACACTATCTCTTTCATTCCCACCTCAACTTTAAAACAAGTGAGGGTTGGAATTTTTAACTGCCCGCCACAAGTATCTTTTCAGATAAATTCAACTTTCTTTTCAGCAGAAATGAGAAAAACAGAAGATTTAATTGCCTCTAATCTTCAGTGAACTGTAAAAAGCTTGACTGGTGCTATGACATATGAAAAGCCTTTAATGGAGGTGGGGAAAGAATTTCCCCATTCTAAGAAAGCCATGGGATTTCCCCCAAAAAAGCACAGAAGACACTGCAGATTCTTTGAGCCCATGTAGTATTCTAGCCACGTCCTTAATATTTAAGGAAGTAATCTTTCCTCTCTTCAGGTATTGCTGTGCATCTTAGGGTTTCTTTTTCCATTTTAAATTCCAGGCCTACCTTCCTTGTTGGGAACTCCATTTTGTTGTTGAATGGTCTTGATGACCTGGTCTGCTGGAAGTCTGCCTAACCTCAGGTTCCCCCTTCACTATCTGTACCACCACCACTGCCACCACCATCCCCCCCACAAAAAACAAACGAACAAACAAATAAAAAACCCAACAGCCTGACAACTCACATATGTTACTTTTAATGTCATACGCACATTGAATATTTTGGTCTGAAGTAGCAGACCTATATGTCCTTTGAGGAACAGCTAAGGACTCTGGGTTTGTCTAGTTTGGAGAAAAAAAGACTGAGGGATAACCTCGTTGCTCTCTACAGCTTCCTGAGGAGGGGAAGTGGAGAGGGAGGTGCTGATCTCTTCTCCCTGGTATCCAGTGACAGGATGCATGGGAATGGTTCAAAGCTGCACCAGGAGAGGTTCAGACTTGACATTAGGAAGCATTTCTTTACCGAGAGGTTTGTCAAACATTGGAACCTCCTAGATAGGTGGTCGATGTCCCAAGCCTGTCAGTGTTTAAAAGGCATTTGGACAATGCCCTTAATAATATACTTTAACTTTTGGTCAGCCCTGAAGTGGTCAGGCAGTTGGACTAGGTGATTGTTGTAGATCCCTTCCAACTGAACTGTTCTATTCTATTCTATTCTGTTCTGTTCTGTTCTATTCTATTGTCTAGAACAACAAAAAAGAGGGCATGTATGAAAATGGACAGAAGAACAGCACAAGCAAAATTTAGGAAGAATAGGAAGGAGTTGTGTTGGGTTTGGACCCTTAAAAATGGTAAAGAAAAGGATCCAAACTGAAGGGCTACTTAAGGCAGATTCAAATGTTATGATACCTCAGCAGAGACAGGGGAATTCCCTTAAACCATCAGTTACATGAAAAATCAGGTTGGCATGGAACAAGCGACTTTTCTTTAGGAAGCAGGTAGCACTTCTCAGTCCATTAGAAAAATGAAAGATTGTTTGAGTTTCCCTTTAAAAGTTAAGCACCCATGCCCCTGTAATGATGATGATGTAACGGCTAGTTAAGAAGCCTCTGCTTGTCAGTGTCCTGGCAATTTCTGTGTTCAGATAGTGTCAGTCATTTCTGAAATTTCTTTAGGAAGCTTCATGAGCTGTGACAGAGTTGCTGAGCATGAGCAGGTGAGCTCTATGAGAGATGCCCGGCCCTCAGCTTTTCAAGATGACAATGGAGAGAGAATAAAGATGTGTACTTATGGGCCTCTTATGCTGGCCAGTTTCTACTGTCAAACAGTGTCAAAAACTCTTACCAACTCTATGAAAGGCGAACATCAAAGGCCTATACAACACCTGTTGTACACAAGTTACAACTTTCCTTAATCCACATATGAACTCCCTGAGAGAAATATACAGGCCTCTCTGCAACATCACTGTGATGTCATTGTGATCACCATTGAGTCATCATCTACAGTTCATCACAGGAAGAGGATTAAGAAGAGTATGTTTGTATTACCTGCTTGTATAGCCCTGTCACAGTAGGGTACTGGACATTACTGAGTTCTATAGGAACTATTGCAATGTTATATCATTGTCACCATCTTCATGATTCTTATTAAATGAGAATAGCAAACATTTACTGTTCAAAAAGAAAGATTCCTCATTGATCCCCAAAGCAAGCTAGGTACATAAATAAGAAAATTTTGCATTGTTAATTAAGTTGTTTTTAATTTTGAAGACTTTTTTTCCTTATCCTTTTTACCAGTGTGCCCATGTTCTATATATAAAATCCATATATTTAATTTTTTTAAGCAGAACTATGATTATGCAAATAAGAAAATAAATACCATCAAGCGCACATTACAACATTCCTAGGCAAATCATAGGTTGGCAAAGTACAAATAGCTCTCCTTTGAAAATGTAGGCGTTGTAACTCTCCTTTCTATTTTGTTTTGGTCTCTTTCCTCCCCACAAAATTTGTGATGGACAGCTGGTGGTAGTGGTTATGTTGATTATAGGTGGCTGTTGCATTAAGTTTAAAGATGTTACTTGTTTTCATGAATATAACTCAAAGCTTGATTTCCTAAAATAAAATATTATTGCCTAACATGAAAGCATCTCTGCAAAGTCTGATGGTTTGGGCCCACAGCAAGGAACCTGTTGTTATTTTCCTTACTCAGAGTGAAATCCTACTGCTGGTGCCAGGGCTCAGGTACTGGGGCTAACTGCTCAACCACATCAGAGACTTTTCATACCCAAGCTGCAGCGCTGTGCATGATATACATTCATTTTATAACTGCAACTGTTTGTTTTCATCAAGAGAAATACATACTGAGAAAGGGTGAAACTCCAGAAAGCTGGGTTTGGTATGTCATTGAAGCAATGACTTGGTGTGCATTATTTGAAAGTTATTGCTTTGTCTCATTTGCTTGCCCTGCCTTTTTAACTTTACAAAGCTGTTTGTGCATGTGTCTTCCTCCCAGCGAGGACCATGAGATCAGTTGCCTTGGTTAGCCATTGCCATGCTGTTAGTGAAACAAAAGCACATCTGCACAGCACATCTACACTGCACTATTTGCAGTTCATTCTGAGTTGTCCAGGTTAGTGGTGAGCAAACTCCAGATGACACAGTACATCTCTGCCAACGTTATAAACACTGCTTATTGTCTGAGAGGTCTTTAGCTTCACAGCTTGTCTCACTTCAGCTAATTAACTCTGCCTTTCAGCAGGGCTTGGCTGCTACACAGTGATGGTGCAGCTATACCCCTTCTCAAACATGCCTGGTCCATGTTAACGTTGGAATTTCTGTGCCTTTACAACTGTGTATCCTGCTGCCATATCCTTTAAGTGCTGTTGATACGGAACTGTACAGACAGCAATTCTGTCCCCCTGCCCTGAAATAAACCCTTTTGCTACTGCTAGGTGCTTCATTCAGCGCTCCACTTGACAATTCTAAAGATTAATACACTCAGTGTTATAGCTGAGGAAAACTGATTTTAGTCTCATGCTCTTTAACAGCATTTACTACTCACCTCTGTGCTTTGGTGAGAACAATACTCAGGTTCAGATGTTGTGGGCATTGCACTTTCACAACTACTGCATTTCATAATCCAGTGGCAGCAGGAACCTCCTAAGTGGAGAATGACATCAGCAGGGTCATACACGAATAACCCAAGACAGTAATAGTCCTCTGATTAAGTCTTACTGCTTCACCTTCCACAGTTACAGGCCTTTTCCATATCATCCTCCTGTTATTCACTGCCCCATTATAGCCCCTCACAACTCATCCCTCCAGTGAGTCTTTCAGAAGGTGTAAGTGAGGTGCCAGGTTGAGCCCTGAAGAGGATTATAAAATTTACTGCTTCCCACAAAGTTTTCACATTGTTTTAGGTTCTTTCATTCATTTTACTGTAGTTCACATTGCAATTCATCCCAGTTAGAAACCTGTTAGCTCTGTGGGTGTTGTACATGAGCAATGATCATGCAAGCAGGCCATATGGGCCCCATCTGCTTCCAAGGAAGTAATGACAGTTTGACCATTGACTTCAAAGGTAACAAGACCATGCCCTTCATAAACAGTACGCACAAAATTTCCTAAATAGGCAGCAGGTGCACAGGAGGACAGAGAGGCAAAGCAGGACTCTCCAGGGTTACCCACAGGATCAGTGAGTGTGCCAGTCCAGTGTTTTACTGGTGTATAGTCTCCAGCTCACTATGTACTGCCTGGTATTTCTTGTCTAAACACTATCAATTTAATCCATTTTTTCTACTGAGTCATGCTCCATTTTTGTTGTTGTCTTTATTGCGTCTATTTATCTCCTAGCATGCTACTGAAAAGCACCATTCAAATTTAATTTACGGTTCCTGACTGACCTTCATAACTTGCTTACAGTGAAAGAGTTACACTGAAATCCTGGCCACTCATGCCAGGAAAATGACTGGACAATGCCCTGGAAGTTGTTTTTTTTTGTTCATTTATTTCTTTAAAATAATTTAGATTTATTATTACATTTTACATTAGCTGAAGAGGTGATCCCTAGTTTTATACTTATTAATTCATTCATAGAGGTGTCTAATGTTGAAAAAATATTACAGAAATACAATGCAACAATGGAGGAGGGTAAAACTTAAGATGTGATTAAAAAGAGAAATGAGAATAACATTTGGACCTGTTTTGCTAATGTACTAAGTCATGAAATAACCTAGACCTTTTCTATAATTTAGATGCACATCATTGGTTTTGTTAGTCAAGTGTGGTCTTCCAGGTTAAGATCTACCAGCTAAACCAAAGTTAAAAACCCTCCAAACCCTGGTGGGATATCAGACCCATCTAACACTGTCTAAGCACTGACCCTCAGGGCAGGATCTAATGCTAATGAAAAATATTTATCTGACCAGTGAAAGCTGCTTTCCCCAGCACTGTTTTTCCTAACTGGTTGCCATTCTTTATGGAACACCCTAAAGATGTTCTACCTGATCTACACTTTATGCTCTGTTTCTTTTTTTATAGGTTTCTTTCATATTTCAGAAAACCTGGTTTTAAGTCTTGTGTTCCCCATTATGTAGACAGATTAATTTTTATTTTTCACAGGGGATGGTCTACACCTATACTTTATCATATTAAAGGAATGTCTCATTGTGTGAGCAATCCTAAGTTATTAATAGGTGTTAATTGACTTTCTGTCATTCACGGTACTGATTTAAAAGTATATATACTTTTAACAGAAAGAATAAACATAGGTATGAGCTGAATTTTTTATAGCAAATTAACTTTTCCCTGAATAGGTATTTTCAGTAATCCAGAACTAATTCTGGATATGGGTCTAAATTAGTAATACATTTTAGCTGAATGAATCAACTTCTTTTAATGATAGGTAAAACATTTGGAATTTTCTAAGTGGATTGCCATTGTGCTTACAAGGCAAAACTAACAAGCCTACTCACATCAGGATTTAGATATCCACTCGTACCAGCCACAAAGAGGTCATGAGAGATATAACTCCTCTCTGCCACAACTTCTGAGGGACTTCAACAAGGCTGTGGAGCTATAGGATGTGCTGATGTTGAAAGTTTCTTGTGGAAAGTCGCAATTTGTGAAAAATCTTTAGTTATTCACTAGGCCATGTGACCGGGTGCTTCTTTTCCACCAAAACAGGTAGTCAAGGCAATGATGCATAAAAGGCTTGTCAAGGTGTGCGGGTTCCATGGTACTGATATCTTTTTATTGCTTCCAGTTCTTTCTACAGATGTGCAGAGTTATAATGGAAAAGTACAGTCTGAATGCCCATGAAAACAGGCAGAATAATGAAAAGATGCTTGAGGTATGTCTTTTAGTCCCTATTGTTACATGAGAGAATAGGAGCCAAAATAACTTACCAAAATAGTTTAAAATATTGTATACCTGATACTACTTTTCCATTTGATCAGTTTATCTAGTTGTCCATTGCATAATCAGAAATAAAAGATTGCACGGTTGTGATCAGACATTGATGTACACATGAACAGCCAGTGTATTGTCCTCAAGACTGACTTTGTATTACAATTTTGCCTACCTTTCAGAGGTATTTGAAAATTTCTGCTATACTTCATCCAAAGGAAAAGATCTGATCAAGGCCTTAATATTAGTGGTTATTATTGATACCAACCCTACATTTGAGTAACCTCCACTCTTCTTGAATTCTTTCTCTCACTTCCCAAGGGCATTTAAAACTATCTTCAGAATCAAGGCACATCTCTGTTCCCCTGAAGAAGGTCCTTGATAAACATTTTTTGCATTCCTGGCTTTGCCTTTAGCTCTAGCTGACTGCTTCTTTGCAGGGTTTCTCAAGAGCAAAGCCCTGCATTTGGGTTGCATCTTCTTCAGACCTCTGTCTGGAGCCAAATTTCTGAGCCAAAGCAGGAGAACAAATGGGGATCAATCATGTCTGGGTATTCATAATCTCCTTCTTTATTTCCATTCCCCTGGGGTGATACTAGTTTGTTTTGTGTGTGTTCTTGTTTATTTTTCCTTATGCATAAAACCCTCTGTTATGCCTTGATTCAGAGGTTTCTTGTGACCATTTTTAAAGCTGACTATTAAATCAGTGCCTCATATGCACAGCAGGTTTAAAAGGTTATAAACCATAGGAAACCTGCAGAGATACACACAATGAGGATTTCCCTTCATGTACATTAGTTGAACCTGCATATCATCAAGCAGCAGATTTCTGTTTTCTAAATACTCAATGCTATGATGTGTGTTGGGTTGGGTAGAATAATGAAGGGTCAAGCAGATCATAACATCCTGACAAGTTCTTACAAATTCAAGCTGTAGTCAGTAGAATCTCAAATTCAATCTTATTAGTAGAAATACGGAAGTACCAGAAATGACATTCTAGCTTTTGAGTTGCTGCCAAAACATATAGCAGGAGGGAAAAGGGGCTTTATTTTATATCTACTTTTAGCTGGCTATTTTATCACTGCAGTGGATCTGCCAGGCAGCAATCCCAATCTTATTAGCTACTAAGCAGCAAACCTATGCAGTCACATTACAAACAGGGTTTTTTTGCCATATTTTCTTTCGAAGTGCTGAAGGATTTTACTTAGAATCAGAGTTGGGGACTAAATCTAAAGTGTCACGTGAGCAGCACTTGCTTATTAGAGGAAGCTTCTTGTCAAGCCAAAAGCCTTTTTCAGAGACTGTTACGTTACTGGTCTCAAATTTGAGGAGGTATAGGCTGCCTGACCTTGACCCAAGGTGTGGATAGGTAGGGTTTTTAATCTCTCATTACAAGTGGAAAAGTGCATTTTATGATGCTGTCAATACATGTTTCATAGGTCATCAATCTTACCAGCAAGTTATTCTATGCTTTTAACATGTGGCCATTTTATGTGTCTTGTCTGAAAAGACACATATACTGTACATTCTCATTAAAAGATTATATCTTTCTTTTGCTCTTCCTTTACCAGAAGAAGGTCATGGCAGTGACCTTTGTCCCAGCAACAGACTAAAGTCTTTGGCCCAGTATTTTTTGTATGTCTATATTGTGTATCTCAGTTTTTTTAAAAAATCTACTCATATTTATTCAACATGTCTTTTTTCCTTTCTTTATGAAGAACCCTGTGGGTCTTTTGTTCGCAAGGGCTAATGTCAGAAAGAGAATGAAGAAACAGAAGGTGCAAACTAATTAATGAAGACAATAAAGAAAAAGAGATTGAAGACAGAGGTACTGAGAATATAATATTTAATATTATTTTTGGACACTGACAAAAATAACAAAYTCCATAAAAATTAAAAATGTTTTTCCAAAGTCTTGAAAAAATCAGCTGAAAGCTTTAGTTAGCAAGATGCAGCAACACAGTCTGCATAAAATGTCTTTGCTATTAATTGGTATGAATTCATGCCTTCCCCATTGTAAGTCAAAACTGCACAAGCTTTCTCTCTCTGATAATGCTGCAAAGGTATCCTCACTTCCATCTATTAATGTCATCTCTAGTGTGCCTGCAAAATTTGCCAGAACTGATTAGAGCAGATATTAAATGATAATTGGACATTTAGTGCTCGTCAAACAGAAAGTGACAGATGGGCCACTAATTAAATTATAGTTCTGACATTATTCACAATGGTTTATGAATCTTCAGTAGTGACCTTCATGCATCTCTTCTCTCTTTTTGGGGATAAGGATGATAAGAAAAAAAAAAGAAGACACTGTTAAAAATGTTAACAAATATGTGCAAAGTGAGAACCTTTTTTTTTTTTCCTAATTGAACCCTCCATAGAATTAGATAATTAATTATAAAATAGTGCAACAAATAATCAGATTCATATAAGTCAGGCTGAGTGGCTGAAGTTGGGAGGAGAAATTAATCACACCCTGAAAGAGGTATGTATATTTTAACTAGGCTTTCATAGTGGAGAAAGGAAATGTGCCTAAACATAGTCTGATCCTAGAAAAGGAAATCCAGTACCTCTTGTAGTATGCTCTTTTACTTATTAACTCAAGATTGCATTACCTACTGTCTTTACCAGCTAAATGTAAAGGCTTTACTTAATAAAAAAGGGTAAAAACCTGAAATAGAGAGTCACAGTTGCTGAGCCAGAACTACAGTTTCACTTTCATTTAAAAAGGAAAACACACCGTTAATTACTTTGTAACTTTGGTTTCAACGGTCTTGCTTCAATTTTCAGTCACTAGTTTTAAAAAGTAACAGCTGTAATTTCCCTGATAATCAGCAGTCTCCATTTTTGCATAATCTATTTTCCAATAATTGGTCAGATAATATTTGTATAAAGAACATTCAAATAAATAAATAAATGCTAGCTTTAGCATTTCCATATGGTTCTCTTTGTTTATAACATTGTACAGGCATTACTGTATTAAAGATATTAGAGTATATATATATTGTTGCATGTGCATATATAGTTACATACACATATGCATATTTTGTGAGAATTCAGAGACCTGTTGCTATGATAAAAAATTAGTAACTCTTATTTAGGTAAGTAGCCTTATTATTTTCAAGAGGGACTGGTCCCCAGTGCAAAAATCTCATCTATATGTTCCTAGAAATTGGCTTGTTAATATGAGGACATATAGGTATACTTTAAAGTTTTACAAAGAGTTATATATCTAATTTTTCCACTGTTTTATTTAATAGCTGTAGGTATAGGTATTATTCATGAAGTCATTATGTATGTGTATCTTTGCAACTTTAATTTTTTCCCAGGTATTTTCTAATGGGTGGAAGGTATAATAAATATCAGAACTGGAGCTCACAAAAAAGAAAAAAAAAAGCACAAACAAACAAAATGCCCCCAAAACCCTCGGAAACAACAAACCTTTAGAATAGTTGGAAATAAATACAATCCTTAACATGTTTTATTAATATGTTTCATCTCTACACTATGCAAAACCAACTATGATTTTGAATAACAATATTTTTTTTCTTCATATGAACCTTGCTTTTTGGTCATATGTCTAACCTTTCAGTAATGCAATAGAAAATTTTTAATCTTTATGGTTCCTGAAGTGTCTCACTCACACATGACCAGAACTTCCAAAAGAAAGTATGTAAAACACACAACACTCAATTCCATATAAATTGTACAATAACATAGGAGATAAAAAAAAAAAAAAAAAAANAAAAAAAAAAAAAAAAAAATCCAAAGATATAAAATTCAGAAAGTATAAGTAAATGCCTATAGAAAATATGGATTTTTTACTGGAATTCAAGAGTGTTTGGCATCAAATACAGCTAATGTAAAAAACATAGCATATCTTGCATGAATTTTGAAACACTGTGTCCAAACAATGAAGATTAAAATGTTGAAGAAAAGTGAAATGTTATTGTTCTGAAAGGACTGCTCTCCTCTGAGCTTTCAGGAGCCTCCTGCTGTGAAAGTCATTTGCACTTAATGGAAAACTCCTTGATTCAATTATACTCAATGGACCTTTTTCCTCTCTCTGTTAAACCGGTATAAACGTGGAGTAACTTCACTGTCTTCAGTAGTTACTCTGAATTTATACTGCTGCCCTGGTCTGCCTAATCTTCTGCTTCTGTTCAGTAATGGGTATTTGCAGGGGTAAGTATCTTTGCTGGGTAGTCTTCTCTATATTTATTTTCGTTCTTTTTCAAGCTACCAACATGAGAAAGCCCATTAATCACTGCTCATGAGATCTGTGTTATACTTGCTACGTTATGTTCTGGAATGCCCTTAAATTCATCATAATTTCTGTTCAAGTTCTCTCTTAGTACCTAATTCCTGCAAAGCAAAAATGCTTTCCACTTCTAAGGCATTTTATGTCTGAAAATCTTAGCCTATTTTAGAAATACTAAGGAAATGCAAACTCCTATGCAGTGAGCCATTTTTTGAATTTAACTTACACTTTCAAAACTGTCTATCAATCAACTTCCTCAGTAGRAATCAACTCAGTGCACCTCAAAATACAGGGACTTTATATGTCCATGAAGTGACACAAGCAACCAAGTACAGAATTTCCCTAATCAGAGCAGATTTCAGCCTAGTGGTGGGGCACACACCCTCATTTGAATGTTTTTAAACTGGAAGGAATGCTCCTATATATTTCACAATATATAGGACCCCCCTGTGTCAGGGCCCTGAGCAAATTTCCCCCCTTCTGGGAGTTTATGTGGCTGAGTTAAGGGGTTTAGTTGGCTGAGCCCAAGGTCAGCTGCTTCACTGATAAAAGCTGTTGTGAAGAAAGCTAGAAGTGAGGGCTTGCCTCTCCTTTCCCTTGGGAACTGCTTTTAAGAAGAGGCTTTACTGCCGGCCCCTGCCTGTGCGAATTCACAGATGGGCAGCAGTGAAGTCTGTGCTAGATCTCATACCCCGCTCCATCCATCCTGCCCTTGACTCATACCTGCTCGGTGGGTTTCCTGGCCTTCCCTGGGACCTTCCTTGTCACTGTGGACTTGTCGGGAGATCATTGCACTATGTCGGACTCTGATCACAGCCTCTGGACCTGATCCTGATGCTAATTTGTCACTTGGCATCCTTGCTGATCATCAGAGATCCTCTCTCCCCCCTCCTTCTGAAGAAGACAGGGAGGAGAAGGAGGATGGTGACCTTAAGAAGAAGTGACCAATAGTAGATGCCTCTTACGGTGGTTGAGGGGTTGYTGACATCAAAAGGATGGAGGGTCAAGAAGCCAGAACAGGAGTATGAGATCTTCAATCCAGGAACCAAGTGAAAGGAGAGGGCTCAGCCAGCTAAACTCCTTAATTCAACCATCTAACTCAGGCAATTAAACTTGGCCAACTAAAGGGACAAATGCTCTCCAGGCCCTGACGTCATATTTCATAGGAAAGTGTCTTCTCAGGTCTTTGAAATAAACAGTAGTGGCAACTGCTGTGTCATGGAGAAGTGAAATATGAGACTCTTTTCTGGGAAAATATTTCATACTGGTCGTCTCTGAACAGCTGCATGCCGGCAGCCTGAACCTCCTTTTCACTTTGCACACACTGAACATACTAGGAATACAAGGAAGAAAAACAAACAAACAAACAATTCCCCAGTTTTTCAGATAAGAAGGTTTTGAGCACAAAAGTTTTGAGCCTGACAGAATGCAAAGTAAGTTTTGGGGGATCTTCAGCCTTGTCACTTCTTTCCTCTGACTGTTGGTAGTTAATAGCTCAAAAGTCACTTATTTCCTGAACCTCCTTCTCCCTGGAGACAAGGGAGGGCAAGGTAGCAGTAGATTCAGGGAAGAGAGTGACACCAAGACCCTACAGTCCCAGAAGTGGCTTAGAACAATCAGAATCATCACACCATGTGAACAGGCTTCATACATACATATCATACACATAATCTGGTTTATCATTTTGATATGCCTTTCTCTGCAAGGCTTTTGCTTTTTGTAAATTTTACCTTTTTTCAATATGACTGTTTGGATACCATGGATACCATGGTTATTGCTCACAGGGAAAACACCTGAGGTACAGGAGAGAAATCAGACTGATGGAAGTATCCTCAGCTAGCAAACAGTAAAATAAAACTAGGGCCTGAGCAGAGAGAGGGAAAAGCAAGTGATTCTGTACTTGGGTTGAGAGATGGGTTTGGGCTCCCATGATGGTGCTCTCAAAAGCTGTCCACAATATCTGCTGTTGGAAGACGAGAATTTGTTCTGTCTATGTTTTTGCTGGCAGGGTATGGTCAAGCCTTGAACTGAAAGTTGGAATAGAGCTTGGTTAAGCAGCTTTTTGCCAGTTAAGATCAGGATGAAGTGGGTTTGTTTCTGTCCACAATATATTATGCAGACATATCCAAGAGACCAGGAGGATCCTGACATGTCTTTAGGCCCGATAAGGTGATAAAAGTAACAACTTATGCAGCTGAATGGATCTTACGGTATATCCATGTTATCACTGCTCTTCTGCACCACTTGCGCTCTCACTGACAGCAGTCCTAGTCACTTGTCAAAACTATAGCAGACCTGGCGAGGGCATTGGCTGATTATGCTGACACACTGATGCAGAAAACCATAAAGAGTGCGAACAACAGCCGATGAGTGGGGGGAGAACACACGGATGTTTGATACCACATGGAAGGCAGAGCCTGAGGAAGTGCTGCCACGAGTTGAGTCCAAACTGCCAGGCAGGACCTGACCTGATGACAACTGGTCAGAGTGTCCTCTTTCTCTGGGTCTATGATGTACTGGTCTAAATTGGATTTAGGGGGTTAAGCTTTGATTTGTGTGTATATTCTGTGTTTTGTGAAATAAGAGTTGCTATACTAGTTCCAACACCCATCCAGTCCAGTTAATACATTTGTGAGTACATGCCACTGAGTTGTGTGGTTATCTTCTAGTGGTCTTCCAACCCACTTTTCTGTCTGACATTACCACATATGCATTCACTATAGCTTGTATCACCATATCATGGGATGCAAAGAGCCTAAGTGCATGGAAAAGGAAGGAGGAGGAAGAGGAAGCATGAAAATCCTCACACCCTYGCTTAACTGAACAAATTTATGCCTCTTCTCACTCTTAGAAAAAGTTGCAAAGTTCCTCAGTCATCTTCTGTTATTACTGAACTCAAAGTATCTTACTATTTCTAGGTGCAAATCTCCCTTACATCTGTTCTTATGAGAGGCATTTCCATTTTTTTCAGTCTTAAATAATTTCTGGTGTCTAGATCAGGCTACTTGTTAAATGATGTGCATGATTTTTCAGGAGTGCCTTCAATCACAAGAGTGCTGATGATTATGCAAAATAATAACTCAAAATTAAAGAAGATGCATTTTTAATCTTTGTTCTTATATTCTCCGCACCTCTTAATTAATTTTTTCTAGTCATGACTGATAATATTTTCAATTTGTTCAGCAAGAGGGATTCATTTGATCAGTTTCTTAGAAAATTAGAAAGAATTCAGGAGTGAAGTGCTACTGCAAGTTTGAATGAACAATGGCAATTCGTTATTTTYCACAGGATCATCGACTTAAAAAAAATTAAACAATTGATCTAATAAGGTAAGTTTCAAGAACAAAAAGTTCTTCTTAATTTTTTGCTCTTTTCTTTAATGGCACTTATAATTAAAGTAGAAAAAAAAGAATAAATATCATTTTTTATCATTAAGATGTTTAGGTTTAAAAATGTCATAAAATTGATTAGCTGCTTTGCTCAGGGGCATACAGTCATGAATTGACTTGTGTTAGACCACAATGAACACAGCTTTCTCCTTTACTTCTGATTTGCCTGATGCTGCAAAGGGAGTAAATCACTGCAGAGGTGCCCCCTCATCCTTCCCCTCACTTACCTGCTCCATCTGCCACTTTTCTCCAGTGATTCAGGTGATTAGTCCACCACTTTGTAGTATCATTCTTACTAAAAGAACAGACTTTTTCAGACATGGGTCCACTTCTATCTTATGGGGTATGCTTTACTGTTTGGGCTGTATTGACAACCCCCTGATTAAGGTAATAGGATTTTGATTTCAGTAAGGTTTGGGTTGTACTTTTTCCTCTCACACTTGGTGATTTTAAAGAACTTGTAAAAGGAAAGATTTTTTCTCCTTTCAAGAGTATAGGATTTGTGAATGTATCGATATTTATCATAAAGATTTTTAATAATTTTTGGTTTACTTTAGCCATCAGAGCAGTGCTTCCAAGAACACTTTAGTTATAGTGTACATACACATATACAGTACATATTCCTAAGGTATGTACTGTATTTAAGTTATGATTATCAATTCATTCTGCAGTTGGTAAGAAGCAATAGACACTGCCAAAAAAAAGGTTAGAGATCAGCTGAATTGTATTCTTAAATTATTGATAATAATCTAATGATACCTGTAACCTGTAGCAGCCACAGGTAAATGAGAAACTTTGCACCATTTGAGATGAGTCCTGACAGCCTGTCCAACACCCAGTAGTTGTCCAGACTGTACATGGCACAGCAGGTGAAACACTGATGAAGAATGTTATCTGCAATGAATGATAGATGGGAATAACTGCTTGCTGGGGATTATGAATATTGTGTGCTGTCATACAGTAGCTCGCTCACAGTTTTGTTTTGTAATAGTCACAAGTGTTTTAGAAATTATATATTAGAAGGGTGGAATTCTGAAAGACATACGTCTGTGCTGATGTGGTGATAATGGCTATTTGGGGACTTCTACAGTACAATGAGTAGTGAATGGAGCCTGGGGGGAATCCAAGAAGTGGTTGATCGTGCACTAGTTTAACTGGTTAATTCAGTGCTTTTGGCTCCATACACAGAAAGAAGGAACTATTGTTTTTATTACCAGGACATCTAGGTCAGCTTGTCCCTAAAATTCTTGTAAAATAATGGACTGAGTGTTGCCTAACATTGGAAGCCCCATCTTTTTCACTAGTCACTAAGGCTTGATGAACCTATGACTTTCTTTGGTCAACAAAACATATATTCCTTTGTAAAATAAGTACTTATGTAACTGCACACTGAAGTCGTCATCTCTTTCTAGCAACTGCTGTATATATGTAGCTTTTATGTAAATACTGTAGTTTGTTGTATGCTGCTCTTGTTTATACCTGTTTTAAAAATATTTATCTTATAATTTATGGTGATAGTCAGTTCCTGAAATTTAAAATTTTCTCTGCAGAGGCTAAGAATAAACCAATAAAACTTAGAAGAACCTGATACAAAAATTAATAGTGATACAGACTTTTCTCGTATGCAAACGATATTAAAACCAGAAGTGAATATAAATGTTGCATTAGGTTATGCATATTGATTACATCTGATGCACTATGTTATGTTATGTAGTCTGTATAGTATTATGTCTTATAACCATATATGTTGCCTTTAGGTTTCCCACATCCCTCTAGGCCCAGTAAAGGGACATGAAGTGTTCAGTTCAGTAGCTAAGTTACCTAACTAACTTTTGCAACTCTGAATCACCAGGCTAGAGGATTACATCTCTTGTCAACAACAGTGCAGACATAGTAGTGATTTGGCAAAGGTGAAAGTCTTGCTCAGGGTATAGATGCACATACCTCTTTCACTGTAGCACCACCCACTAAGGGACTTCTTCCACCTGGCCATTCTGTAGGTCAGGTCTACAGAGCCTTCTATTGTCAATAGTCAGAATATTACACGTTGCCTAGTGGTGTGTTTTACTGCAGGCCAAAAGCTGAGTATTAAAGAAAGAGAAAGACTAAAGCCGTTGAACAGCCTGGTGAGACACGTAGATTCAAGAAAGGTGAGTTAGTAGCAGAGCAGATGCAAAGAAAGTCTATTTGGATATATAAAAGCKCACTGGCCTTCCTGCCACCAGTTGACTCTATGCACCTGGTTTTAGACCGTCTCGTATATAAATCAGTGAATTGACATAGGTTAAAAATACCTTAGGGAGAAAAATAAAAGCTGTGGCAACTCCTTAAGCTGGCATTGCCATAAAGAAAGGTGAGYGTAGAGCTTAGCTATGAATTGGTAGAACAGGTTTCAGGTAACATTCAGAAATTGCAGAACATAAAGAAATTACAACATAGTCAACAAGAAAAGTTTAAATCAGTAAGAATGAAAAACCACCTTGATTGTGGCAGACATACCACAGAAAAAAATGCAGATGGAGATATTGTTAGTGATGTGTGGTGACAGTTCATGCTGTTCTAAYGGATGGTTTATTTGTATGATTGTAAACTAAGGAAATTAGTGGCTTGCTATCAATAAATAAATATAAATAAAAGTATTATAAATAATATATTATAAATAATTATATATAAAAGTATAAATAAAAATATTTTAATGGATACTTTCTCCCCCTTATTTAATGGGAAAGGAATAATTTTATGAAGCCATTAGATGCAATACTGAATTGGGGCTTAGCTCATCACTGTCAATTAATCATGAAACCCATCTCATTAGCTTTGTACATACGTGGCTTGTATCACTGTATGTAAGCCCTTTATGTGCACAATTTGAAATTGTAGCCTGCAATTTTTTCAGGGTGGTCAACATGACTAAAACTCTTTTGCTGACATCTCATTTTGTCCTATGTCTTGCAGCTACTAGGCTGCTAATTGAAAAGTGGGTCAATATTTTGTAAAAAATTAAAGTGTCAGTTAAATTTTTCCGCCTATTTTTGAGAGTTCTTAGAAAAATCGGTGTTCAGTCTAGACTCTGGTAGAATGAGTCAAGTTCTTTTACTTCCCTATCCAGCTTAACTACGGCTTTCTTAAAAGCCAGGGCTTTGGAAAGTTATGGTCTGTCTGCTGAATATTATGTAGCTCCTGCAGTGGGTTAACATCAAAGACACTAGAGCTTTTTCATTCTGTTGACCAGAAACATGGACACTTATTTCTCAGAGGTCAGCAAGCTTTTCTGTGCAGGTGATCATTGTAGTACTTTAGTGCTTCACACACGTTAACAGATTAAGCTTCACGGTGACCTGAATTTGAACTTAAACATGCAAAGTTCTATTCTCCAAGTTTAGCTGCAAAAAGTGCTCAGACTTGTGAGCTACTTCTGGTTTYTTAATTATGATACTTACCTCCATACTCAAGACAACTGTATTCTGCACATGTTTCTCCTTGGTAGGATAACAGGCATGTACAAGTGGAAAATGCAAATAAGCCAGCAGACTCTGTGGGGTAGGCAAAAAGTGTGTGAAATATACTGAGGCACTGGAAAACAAGATCAACAGAAACAGAGGAACGTGGGTTAGGACTGGTAAGGACTGGGGTCAGTGGAAATTCCAGTGCTTGAATAATTTCCCTGAAACAACTGGATTTTGGAACCTAAAGTAGCAATAGAAGTCCCTGAAATAGCAGTGTAAATGCATGTGTTCCTGCTCCTTACCTCAAGTCAGAAGATTGAGATTTGTACAAGAAGAGTGAGGTGGATAAGAAATTGTCTACATGGAAGATGACAATAAGTTGTATTTAAGGGAGAATTTGGGAGCTAGAAATGATTAGCAGGGTCATTCAACAAATAGTTTTACATGTGACACTATTTAATGTTTTCATTAGTGACCTTATCATAAAGTGAATCGTACTAGGGAACTACGCCCATGCATGACACAAACTTGGAAGACATGACCTATATAGAGGAGAAGTGGGGTATCTCACAAAAAGAATAAGCAGACTTTGAGAACTGAAGCAGTAAAATAGGATTTTATAGGGGCTAGTAACCTAATATTTTAGTATTACCTGGAAATTGATCAGTTAGAAATGAAGAAAAAGGACTTTGTGTAATAGTCAGTAAAAGGGTAATGATAAGCACTCAGTGTGCTGTAAGTGGGAAATTGTGCCTACAAAACTCAGCCTGACTTAGGTCTACAGAGCCTTCTATTGTCAATAGTCAGAATATTACACGTTGCCTAGTGGTGTGTTTTACTGCAGGCCAAAAGCTGAGTATTAAAGAAAGACTAAAGCCGTTGAACAGCCTGGTGGGACACATAGATTCAAGAAAGGTGAGTAAGTAGCAGAGCAGATGCAAAGAAAGTCTATTTGGATATATGAAAGCACACTGGAGTAGACTAAGAAATTTTGATTCGTTTATCCTAGTAAAATGTTTGTAGAGAGCATCTATAGGGAGAGGTTATCCAAAAGCATATAACAGGGTGGGAAGAATGTGATGGATGATTAACACCAAGGGAATGAACTGCATTATAAGCAGAAGAACTGTAAAGAAATGTGAATTGACACACATTTTATGTAGACTGAAAATTTGAATGTTAATTACAATCAGAGAAATTATTAGGTTCTTGGATAAACTTCCACTATTTCCAGCAGAAATGATAAGAACTAAAATCCTAGATTTAGGATTTTATCTGTCTTCAGCTAGATTGCTGAGGAATGAATTTGAGCCAATGAATTTCCAAAAGCTACATATACTGCCACACAGGCACAGAAAAGTTAGTAGATTCAAGGACACAAAGAATATGGATGGTAATATTGGGATATAGAATATGAGCTTATTGAGTTCCTGCTCAGATTTTTAGCCTCACATCAATGTTCAATCTTTTCCTTCCCCCAAGTTTGGTTATATTCAGCCCATAGCATTTTAATGGACCAGACTCCTTATTGCATTCCATGAGCTCTAATTGCTTTTGTAGGAAGATCTTGAAACAAAAACTCCTACTTGAATCTTGAATTCATCATGTTCATTACAGGAGATCATTATTAAAGATTTTTCTTAGGAACGAATATGTGTTATAAATTGCAGTTTCATAATAATATATGAATCTGTTTCCAGGGATAACCCTTGGCATATATATATAGATTAATAGAAACAGTTATCTTGGACATAATGACTTACTGTCATTGTAACAAATGAAAAAATAACCCCACAAAATTCTTAGAGTTTGTTACCCCCATATCTGGGCAAATTTGCAATGTTTATAATTTTAAGTTATACTCTTCAAAATCTAGAAAGTTTGGATTAGGCTACTCTCTCCAGTAGCAAATGAACAAAAGTGTGAAAAAGAACAGGAGAGGTAGGTGGAAAGTTAAAGTAAATGAAGCATTTTTAATGAAAACTATTAAAAGAACAAATTAGGCTAAAATGTCACTGCCATTAAGCTATATTTAGCAAATGTCAAGTAAATAGTTTTACAGACCTCCAGAGCCTTCATGAAAGTCTTGTCTCATCAGCGAGGATAGATACTGGAAAATATTATTTTCTGTCACATACATTGCTCCTCCCAAGTTTAATATAATGTATTTATGCTGTCCGTTTCTGTGGAGGGAACCATTACAGATCTTTTTTCTTCCTTTCAGCAACGTAGCTTCAATATACACAAGTGCCATACAGTCTCATCCTTTTATGACAAATCTAAGTAACACCTACAATGCAATGCGGATATAAATAAATCCTTTACTCAGCTATTATATTTTTCATCAAGAGAGGACTTGTCCACTAACTCTTGCTGTTCTTTTAAAACTAACTTATTTTCCATTCCCAATACTTTGAGTTGTGGCAAAGAGAGAAATGTATGGCTTTCCAGATGTACACAAACTGGAATTGTTCAAAGCACATTAGGCTTAAAAAAATTCTCATCTTTTTAATGCTTCAAAGTATTCAAGATAAAGAAAGTAAAATAAGATAAACAAGGCCTTGTTATCCCTATCTGTCAGGGCCTTGATCAAACCCACTCTAATCACCAGAAATCAAAGACAAGACACTCATTTACCTTCAAAAGTATAGAATTCGCAGCTGATAAATTCAGAAAAAATTAATTGACTTCAAGTTCTGTAATTCCATTCAAATCAAAAGGTACTTTTGTTACCAGTCTTGACCTTCTCTAAAGTCTTGTGATCCTCATCCCTGTGATTCAATGATATCCAAGGAGTTAAAACATTGAGACATCATTATTTTAACATTTTTAACTCCCCGCTAATCCCCTTTTCAAAGGATCAGTCACCAAGCTCCAAAACAGAGGTAGAAGGTACTACTTAATACAATTTGTACCGAGGTGGCTTCAACCAGTACAGTCCATTACTCAGACAAGCATATTTTAGTGGTAAATTGCAAACAGTGAGCTCCTCTTTTTTTTCGGTAGTGGTAAAAAGGTGAGGAATGTTACTGGGAAATGCTTATGCAAGTGTGATTCTTTAGGCCTTTTTGGGAAGTAATCACACCAGCCCGTGTTATAGCAAAAGGGAGTTTGAGTTTACATTGCCTTGTCTTTAGCGCTGAAATGGTGGTGATGGTGGTAATTTAACTAGGCATTCTATGATGACAGAATGTAAATATCATTTGCTGAGCAGTCTGTAACATGATTATATTTCAAAATTGCTTCTTTACTTCTAAATGTTTTCGTCTTCTGGTATACTGTTATTTATTTATTTATTTATTTATCACCATTCACATTGTATGTTATACAGATGTGGCCAAGGATTCATCCTACCTTGTCTGAAACTAAGATATCACCATGTTATACATCTACATGAAGATATTATGAATAACCTTTTGAGATGCCTACCTCTTTCTATGACTATAATAGGAGCCTGGGTGACTAGCTTTAAATGGGACCCTAACTTTTAGATAGGTAAAGTTAAATAAGATTCATTTTAAATTCAAAATATGAGACTTGATTGTAGTACTGCAAGGTATCTAACATACTCTTTTCCACTTGACTTATTACTGTGTTCTGGCCAACCTCTAGGCTCCAACCAGATAAATCACATGTCTTTGTAATTTTCTCCTGTACCCCTATTTACAGACTTAAAATTACCCTGATGTTCTTATAAGCTGATATTTACATAATCAGGCATTCACCTGTGAAAAGGGTTGTTCGACAAGGGTAATTTTCTCCATGTAAAGTCAGTAACTTCTAAGTATTGCACAATGAACTTTTCCTTTATTACTTGTTTGCATCTTACTGAAAATACCTTCCTAACACTTTATTTAAGAACAGCACTAGCCTATGCCAAAAAATATTTGATGAAAGCAGGTGATGGTTATTAGTTTAAAGGTATGGTGGTAAGAAGATAAAAAATGAATTATAATTCAAAGGGATTCTGCAAGATTATAAGGAGTCATCCTTTAAACTTAGCACTGGACCATTTCTTCATTTGGTTGCATGCAAATTGTTGATCAATTTCCATTTTGTTTACAGCATTAACTGTTTTTCTATTTTTTTAGAATTCATTCTATAGCTTTTCAGTAAGAGTGAATAACATAAAAGCAGGTTGTGAGGTTTTACGGATAAAATAAACCTCTGAAATAATATGAAATTCATTTGCCTTTGAGACTTGTGGTTAATGAAAATTCTGTCATTAAGCCTCTTAATTTAAACAACTGTGCTTGATTCAACTGGACCTAATGTTTAAAAATAATTGTCATGCTACAGTATTAACTCCACACTGGACTAGAGTCTTCCCTCCTTAAAGTGAATACAACTTTCTTGAGCATTGATTCAAATATGCTAAATGGTACCTACTTATAGGTTTTGTCTTTCTTTTCCTTTTAAAACAGATTTTTTATTACTACTATTTCTTCCTCTTTCTCTTCATTTAGAAAATGCACATGCTGCTTGCCTAAATCCCATCTATCTGTGTAGAAGGATACTGCAGAAGACTAGGCATTTTGAAGGTTTCACCCTTTCTGCCATTGAGAAATGTTGGTCAGTAATGTTTTCTGGAAACCAGATCCCTATAAGCAGTTGAGAGGATATGTTCAAAATGCAATTCAGTTTGAAAACAATTGGGCAACTTTCATAATACATAATCCTTTATAGTCCCTGCCCATTTATACCAGATAAAATTAGCTATTACTGTCTTACAGTTATTGTCATTTTGGTTTGGGGTTATGCACTGTGGGGTTTTACCGCTCTCTCTGATGGTAAGCAATCCGCACAAATATGCAGGTTATGTGAATTACTTTTAAAGGATTGCCACAAATTATTCAGAAAACATAAGCTACTGTGTTCACTCATACCTGAAATGCTTTTTGAGTATTATTACTATAAAACATAAAACCTTCAGTGGCTGATCTGAAAAGCAGAGAGGCTGGATTTCAGATTGGGAAATAAGAGAAAATTAGAAGGTTAAAACAGTCAGAACTGAGTGAATTACCCCTTTTAAAAGTGCCTGCTTCTGGATTCAGTGCCATTTGCAAGGCCTTCTTTTCATTTTCTTGTGCCTTATGTTTCTAGCCCCATAGCTTTCTGTTTTATCTGTAGCAATGAAAAATTGAGGCTCTGTTTCCCTGAGGGATATTTCTTAAAACTTATATGAATAAATTTCAAGTAAGACACAGCTTTCTTGAAAGACATTGCAATTTGACATTTGTGTTTGAATTTTAAGAGAGCTTAGGAGGAGCCATTACCACCTTAGGCAGATATTACTGTCTATTTCTGTGATAATGAGGTACCCTGTGTTTTCCACACTCACAGTGCAGATCTTGCTGAGAGGTGTCTTATTTGTATTCATTTCTATTGCGTCTTCCCAAGTTCATAGAATAAATAACATTTACAAATCTTAATTTCTTTTATCATTTGTGCRCACAGAAACTGCACGATAGAAAATGAGGTGGTTTTTTTCTGACAGAATGTAGAATGAGCTACTGAACCAGCAACAGGCTACAGGACTTCAATCAGTGTTCTTGATCTACTAGGAATCCTGGGTAAGATGAAATGTGCAAGTGCTAGGTCAAGGGAACAAAAAAGCTTTTGCGCTTTGAATTTACAAGGAAAGACAAAATGCTTTAGTGGTCTTTAAAAACAGTATTTCTTAGAACTCCTTAAAGGCTTTTGGCAGCATGAATCATGGCCGTGTCATCACTGACTTCAGTCCTTTTATTTCCGGTTGTCCTTTGGAGTTTGAATTGTTGCTGTGGAAGGAACAAATTCACTCTCATAACCCTTCTTTGAGCTAAGAGAGAGAGATCATGACAATAAAGACTGTCCAGACATTTTTACAGTAGCAAGATTAAATATGAAAACTAGCACAGACAGTTAGGGTGTGTTAGATTTGTGGACTGGATTGGCAGAACATGGAAGGGCCATAAGAAAAAAAAAAAATTTTAGGGGATTGGGAAAAGAAAGGATCACTTCTGCCATTACTGAAAAAAACAAAGACACAATCTCCAGTTTGATTCATACGCATAGTAACACAAACTCCAGTAACACTCATAGGTTTGGAAGAAAATAGCCCCAACATACAGAAAAACAGGTGCAGATTCATAGAGGGTAAACAACATGAAATGACAGAGAAGATCTGTTAAATTAAAGTTTTGATATAGACAAAAAAGGTGTATTTATTTAACTGTTCTGCCGCATGTGAATTTGAGTTTAAGGAACTTACTTCAAAAGGCAACATATTCCTCTTGCACCGAGCTTACCACTCACAGGTCCAATTGGTTTAGGTTCAGACCATCAGATACTGTAATGGTGCCTAATTCAGAGCTGTGGTCAGCCATTCGAAATCAGTGGCACATGGTGAAACAATTCTCTGCATCAAATGATGTTATAGGTAATTAGAACATTGATGGATCTAACAAAAAGATTAGAGAATTAAATTGTAAATCTAGTCACTCAAGATAAGAGTCATCTCATCAAAATTAGATATCTAAAATTTAAGTAATTACTCTGAATCAATCATCCAGGCATTGAGTGCAGCATGTGGAAGACAAAGCCACCTCAAGAGTGATTCTTCCCCACGTATCTCAGCTATGTATTTGTGGATCCATTTTCTACACCCATAATTTAGACTAGACATGTCTTTCCTACAATTGTACTTTGTTGCTTGTTACATTTTGGAAATGTTCAAGTTCTGGGAGAYACACAGGCACACTAATACCTTTGCAGAAATATTTTTTAATATGTTATGTGCACCATCAGCAAATGCACAAACACACTGTGCTCTTTGCCGTTCACCTTCTCTCCTCAAAAGTCAGACTTACAGTTCATGCGTGAAAAGACTTGACATTGCAGTTGGACTAGTGTTTTAAGGAGATGACATTAAAGGGACAAAATAGTTTCATGACTAACTGACTTCCTTCCATGATGTCAAAACCAAAAGGTTATATGCTTTGTTTTCTCAATCACTTCAAGGTTATAATTTCAAGATATTTGCTTTTCTTGATAATACAAAGAGGGGAGCAAAAACCTTAAAACAATCAATACTTTGCAATAAGTTGTATGCTTTGTAATTCCTTGGCAAATGGGGCAATGTTCTCTTCTCTGAATCCTGCATTCTGTCAGTGTTTTTCTGTCCCTAACACCGTGCTGATTTAGACAGCCAGCTCTTATGTTTTTGTGATAGAGCCAATTGAGCACTACAGATTCCTTTTAATCATAAATAGTACATTTCAAGTATCACTGTACATTTTTTCCCATCTTTTGCAAAAATATATCACCTGTACATATAAAAGATAAAGGGCCAACTGGACTCTTACCGCCCTTCGTATCAAGAGACATAACTGGGGTGTTCAGGAAACACGGTTTAGAGGAAAGTAAGAAAAGAAAGACTATTCTTCAGCCATTCTGGCTATCAAAATAATGCTGTAGGGCTTCAAACACTCAGGTTTAAACCAGAGCAGGCCAGACTCTTTGCTTCACAGAAACATTTCTTATGGCTCCATCCTGAAGCCAAAGGGAGTCCTTATCTAATATAAAAGAAAAAGTGTGCTAGGAAATGTAAATGTTGGTTTTTTTTTAAAATTTTTTTCGATAAATCAGATCTACCTCCAAGAAAGAGTTAAAATATTGTCAAAGAATGATTTTTTTTTTACTTTCCCTTCAATCCATAGCTTTGTAGAAACTTAAACTAATCTTCTAAAAATGTCTTTGAAGTAAATATAGCAAGTAAACACAGACTTATTCCCCAAAAGGAGAAAAAGTAGGCTGATTTTATTTTGATTTTCCAAAATAAGACAGGTTTTTTACAGTAATGGTGTTTAACTGTTGGAATAAAGAATCAAATGAAATGGTGGGTTGTCCCTCTCTTGACATCTTCAGATTAGTGGTTTTTGGAGGATGTCCTTCCATCAAGGACATGTTAATGGACTCAGTATTGTTGACATTAAAGGAATATTATTACAATATTGGAGGTTAGACTACATTATGCAATGATGGGGGTTTTTTTACCCTAAACTCTGGGGGAAAAAAATCGCAATTCTTGTTAACTCAGGAGTTTTGCTGAGGGTGTCTACAAATGATTCGAATTCTCTGTCCAGCATCTGAGTGACTAAGCATAAACCAGATTGCTTGTTTGTAAGGCATATAGCTATGTTACCATGTCCAAGATGTTATACCCCATCTCTCAGCATCCAATTACTTAATCTGATAGTGTCTGAGCCAGTATATGCATTTAGGCACATCACTACATACTAACAAGGCTACCTGCCTTCTGGACAGGTCTGCCTCTGAGCTACAAAGGCTGGAGTGCAAGTAAAAGAAGCGAGATGCCTCATTTTTTTACTGCAGGAGTGAAATGGATCAAAATTTCAAACCAATTTCTTCTTAGGCTATCCCCAGTACCACAGCTGGAGTTTGCAGAGCTTCAGAGGTAGTCCTTTGGGCCAAGTTATTCCCTCTTTTTTTCTGTGGAGATTATTTCAGAGGAAGCRTGTGACGCATTCTTGACATCACGATTGGAAATGGTGAGCCTAGCCCCTATTGTCCCCCAGTAGTCTAGGAATAAGTCCCATTGACCTAATAGCACTTAGTTGTAACCTGCAACTTTGCATTGCTTTGCTGTGATTCCTGAATGCACCAGGTCTGTAGCTGGATGAACAAAGGGGCCAGAGAAGAAGAAAGAATATTCTTTATATTCCAGTGCAGTTTGTCAGTGTGAAAATTAAATGGCTGTTTCTGATTAAGAAGGAGAAGGAGATTACCTATACGGTACACTTTCTAATTATTTTCTCTATCCTGGAGTAAAATRTATGAGCAGGCATATTCTGTATATTGTAAAACATTGTTAAAGGTAGGTAGGAAAATGGAAGGAAATCTGATGTACTTTGAGGTGGTTGTGCTTTAATAAACCTAAAACACATTTACATAGCTATTGAAGAACCAAATGACTGTTCTTAGAAAAACCTATACTATTCAGTGTCTACTGATTTGATAATAACCCTGAAGAAGGAAATAAATCTCTGCATATTTGTTGTTTTTTTCGTTTTAGGTTGTGACCTAAATATAAATAAGGAAAGTAAAATAAACTAAAACTAAAACTAAAAATCTTGTTTAGAAAAAATATCTACTGTTGTAAAACTTGACCTATGAAGCAAAAAACTACATAGCAATCATCTTGCTAAGATGTGCGAGTTCACATTCACTTGTTAAAAAGTGATAATGAGCTTTGGTTCTAAATTTTTTGGGTTACAAAACTTTCACCAAATTAGTTTTAATGTATTTGATTCACAAAAGTAGTCAAAGTTTTTGGGGAGAAATTTGTTTCAGATTTACCAAAAAAAAAAAGTAAATAGTAAAAAGTCTAGAATTATTTTCCAGTTAAATCAAATTTGCTAGATAGATGATATCTAGGGATTTTTCACACCAAAGAGTAAGAAAAATGTGTGAGTCTCCAAAGCAGCAAACATAATAATCTTTTCTTCAAAACAGGTGAAAAGATACTACTGCAATCACTGAATGTTTAGCCATAGTCTTCTGTGGGATCAGGATCTTACTCAGTATTTCAAATTCAGTCAATAAACACCTACTTCTGAATTTTCTCTCATCTGAAAGCTGTCAGAACTTTATTTTTTCTAGAAACAATTTTTGGTTATATCATTTTTTGAGATAGGCTAGTGTGACCACAATTTCTTCCCAATCAATATTAGTGTATGTAAATTAATATGTAATTTCTTATTCCTTTACTCATTAAGTCTGATATTAAAATAGGATTGAARGAATATTTTCATTTCATGTCAGCTATACCCAGGTTATTTGCAACAACAGCCATGACAATAACATAAATCTTGGTGTCCACAATGTGAATTTTTTAAATCTTGAGTTACTAATTGAAGACCAAAATCTCTTGAAGAATAGATTTGAGGATTAATTTTTAAATCAGTTTTTAATCTGCTTATTCAGTTTTCATCACTGTGCAGTGGAAATTTATAATGAAAAACACAGTACTTAACCTTTAATAATTTTCCTGTTTTCAATGTACTTAATCCCAAAAAGCCAAAAGGCATCTGAAGTATATTCTAGGGAAAAGGATATACAGCTCACATCACATTACATATATTTTATTTTACAGTACATCTATCAAACAAACTTTAAAAATATTCCTTATAACTTCACTTGCTTAATGTAGCATATACCCATTGGTTTTGTAAATATGAGATCTAAGTTGCCAGCATGACACTGGGCAGAAAATACTTCCCTAGGAAGTATTGTGTCACTTGTGTCTGTCACATACCACAAAGTACAAGTAAAAAAAAAGTCTTACTTACAGCTAACAAAAAAGTTAAAATTTTTAAGACAGTATCTGCATAGTTTCATTGATATGAATTGAATTATGCCCAGCTGAATCAGCCAAGGACTTTATCACATGTAGATGAGCAGGGGTGAAGGGAAATTAATCTTTAGTTGTTTTTTGACTTGACTCATGGAAGGCAACGGGAGGTTTCTTGTCTTTAAAAGGATCATGTTTTTATACTAAGGATGGATTGACACAAAGGATAAGATTTTATGAAATGTTCTTGCTTTTGTGATTGTGAAGAATTAGATTAACTGTGGTTACAACTGCTGGCTGCACAGGAGAATATATTATGTAAAATCCACCAAAATTATTGTCGAGTCTGTAATATTAACTTGCTTGCCTTTTTCTTCATTTTATGCTGCATTATCATCTGAATTGGGCTTTAAAGTTAGGATTCAACTTTAGAGTGGGTGTGATTCTTGTTCATGTTACACAGACAAGAGAGCAAGGAAGTATTCATTAAGTGCATTTTAAATCATTTTGGCCAAATAAAGAGATTTTTTGCTCTTTTTTTTGGAGGGATTTTTGTTGTCTTGTTTTAGAAGAAGAAAGTGAAAGAAAGAAATACACCATTTCCCTCTGTTCTTCCTAAAGAATTAAAAAGAAACTTTCATTGAGTCAAAGATGCCTTTGAACTAGGATATTCCAACCAAATAAGGTGAACAAAATCAATAGTCTCACAAATAAAATAATGTTAATAATTTCAATAATATTGCTACTAATTTACAAAACTTTTATGCAAACAACAACTCTATGCAGAACTTTTCCTTGTCCRTATAGTTTTTATTTTGTTTTCCTTTGCCAGATTAAGGGAACTATCTTGAAGGGTCATTTTAGGTAGGACACAACACCTGCTGCCACTAGCCAGTGCCTAAAAGAGAAAGCAAAGAACTTTGTATTGGAAACACATAGCAAAATCTGTGTGAACTCAAAATATTTACATATGACTTCCTCTGCAATGCTCAGCTTATTTGCATGGGCAGATAACTACGCTTATTACAGTGCTGAGACTGATATCACCAGTACCTTCTACTGCTTTTATCTCAGCCCAGCAGTGGGACTCGGAAAACCTTAGTGAAGCCTGGAGGGAACCACAGAGTCAGTGCATGCAAACCTGGCAGTGAGAGATGCGCAAGGTCTCTGGCGCAGATCCAGCCACAGTGCTGGCCAAGGACCCATTTCCAATCTCCTGCCTGGAGAAAGGCTGAAGCTTATGGCTTGCTTTACTGTCTCTTAGATACTTAGCTGCTCCTGCTCTAAATATCTGCAAAAGCAGTTTTGATGCCCCATGTTGCCCTAAAAAGCAAAAGAGATACCACTCTACGTACTGGCATGCGTTTATTCTCTTGAGACTTAGTGTAGTGATCAAGGATAGTGATCAAGGAACTGACTGCACATCAAGTCAGGCCCATGGCCACCAGTAAGCCTGGCTAGATGTCTATAGCATAGCGATGTTGGCAGTTTTGCTGTTTGTTTTTTTTTTTCCTGTTTTGTTTTGTAGCAAATACAAGTAGGAATTCCTAGGGGTTGAGTAAATGGCTGAAAAATATTTTGAAAATGTTAAATTCTAAAAGCCAGCAAGCTCTCTGCAAACTTGACCTTAAATGTGTATGGATCAGCTGAGTCTGGAAGGGACTTTTCACCATACATAGTATTTAAAGAGTTTCATTGATTTTCCAAGTTGTTTCCCCTGCTCCCTCAATAGTTCTGATGCAACTGCTTCTGATTCGGAAGTTGGCCCTTTCAAGCRATATTGCCCTATTCACAGATCTCTTTCAGAAAAGAGAGAACTTTCTTTTCTTAACCTTAGATTGTCCTTGCTTTTATGATGTACGGTGTTAAATTGAAAGTAGCTAAGATGTATGAGCAAGGGTGACTTTCTTTTTGGAGGGGAAGCATTTTTCAGAAACTGCCAAAAGCTAAAATTCACTGAAGTCACGAAAAGTCTTTTCCATATAGTTCTTCCCTTACACATTTTCTTTATCTTTGAACTGAAAAGAATAACAATATTACTCTAATTCCAAAGTTTTACAGTTCATTGATACCATGAAATATCATTCAAATTACATACAAGAGGTGTGCAATTATCCTGCTTGGTAAAACAGGCTCTAGATCCATTTTCCACTGAGTCTATGCGCATAATTGCATTTAACCATTTCATTGCTAAAACCCACTTCGAACACTGCATTTCAAAGGAACATAATAACTTTTTTTAAACAAAAAAAGTTCAAAAAATTTGAGCACTGCAATGGCACTACTCTCTGTTTGATTCAATGCTCTGAACAAAGAGCTCTCCTCAGTAGAGGCTTAATCAAATGTTCTGCGCTGTGGACAGGAAGAGATACCTCACTCCACCCTGCACAAGACATCCTTGTAGAAAATAGTTTAATATTTAGAGACTGAGCGAAAAGGAGAATCTCAGAACAATCCTTTACTTCACTGGTTGGGTAATCAGTTAGAGATGAGGCTCCTTGATTTCAGTCTTCGTCACAGTAAATATTCATTTATCCCTGCAAAATGACAAGAGGCAGTTTGATAGCTCAAGAGTAGTTACAGTGTCATGACCGTGTTTTAGGGAATCTGAGCTAGCACTTCTACGCCATGGGAACATACAAATTTTTTCTAGGTTTGTTCAGGGATCTCTTAACCCATTCTACAGCCTAGATAGATAGGTCTATTGTTCAATGATCCTAGTCATAAATATATAAAATTCCATCCTAAAATCAAGTAGGTCATTAACTCCAGCCACTCCTCTTGGAATGCAGTGGCAGAGCCCCTAATTGTTAGGAGCCATTTTATAACTTCAAACCCTAATTTATTTGTACTGTTTTATGCACTTTTGTTCATGCACCAATGTTAACTTCTAATTAAATAGAGAATCACAGAATCATAGAATAGTTTGAGTTGGAAGGGACCTTTAAAGGTCATCTAGTCCAAACGCCTTGCCGTGGGCAGGGACATCTTCAACTAGATCAGGTTGCTCAGAGCCCTGTCCAACCTGACCTTGAATATTTCCAGGGATGGGGCATCTACCACCTCTCTGGGCAAGCTGTCCCAGTGTTTCACCACCCTCAGCATAAAAAGTTTCTTCCTTATATCTAGTCTAACTCTACCCTYTTTTAGTTTAAAGCCATTCCTCCTTGTCCTGTTGCAACAGGCCCTGTTAAAAAGTCTGTCCCCATCTTTCTTATAAGCCCCCTTTAAGTACTGCAATAAGGTCTCCCCGAAGCCTTCTCTTCTCCAGGCTGAACAACCCCAACTCTCTCAGCCTTTCTTCATAGGAGAGGTGTTCCATCCCCCTGATCGTTTTCATGGCCCTCCTCTAGACCCACTCCAACAGGTCTGCGTCTTTCTTATGCTGAGGGCTCCAGAGCTGGATGCAGTACGCCAGGTGGGGTCTCACCAGAGCAGAGTAGAGGGGCAGAATCACCTCCCTCGACCTGCTGGCCACGCTTCTTTKGATGCAGCCCAGGATACGGTTGGCCTGCTGGGCTGCAAGCGCACATTGCTGGCTCATGTCCAGCTTTTCATCCACCAGTACCCCCAAGTCCTTCTTGGCAGGGCTGCCTTCAATCCCTTCATCGCCCAGCCTGTATTGATACCAGGGGTTGCCCCGACCCAGGTGCAGGACCTTGCACTTGGCCTGGTTGAACCTCATGAGGTTCACATGGGCCCACTTCTCCAGCTTGTCCAGGTCCCTCTGGATGGCATCCCDTCCCTCAGGCGTGTYRACCRCACCACTSAGCTTGGTGTCATCTGCAAACTTGCTGAGGGTGCACTCGATCCCACTGTCTATGTCACTGATGAAGATATTAAACAGTACCGGTCCCAATACGGACCCCTGTGGGACACCACTCGTCACCGACCTCCATCTGGACATTGAGCCGTTGACCACTACCCTCTAGATGCGACCATCTAACCAATTCCTCACCCACCGGACAGTCCATCCATCAAATCCATACCTCTCCAGTTTAGAGAGAAGGATGTTGTGGGGGACCGTGTCAAAGGCCTTCCAGAGGTCCAGACAGACGACATCTGTAGCCCTTCCCATGTCCACTGATGTAGTCACTCCATTGTAGAAGGCCACTAGGTTGGTCAGGCAGGACTTGCCCTTGGTGAAGCSRTGCTGGCTGTCTYRAATCACCTCCCTGTCCTCCATGTGCCTTAGCATAGCTTCCAGGAGGATCTGTTCCATGACCTTGCCAGGCACAGAGGTGAGACTGACTGGCTTGTAGTTCCCTGGGTCTTCCTTTTTCCCCTTTTTAAAAATGGGTGTTATGTTTCCCTTTTTCCAGTCTGTGGGAACTTCACCAGACTGCCACTTTCATCGCTGAAATTTTTTGCCTTTTCCTCCTCAATGCATTCATGTTCTTTTCTTACCTTTATTTTTTCTACTGTGGATACGCTCTTCCCCAGAGTCTTCTTGCCTCAGTTTGCAACACGGGTGCTTTGTTCCATTGATTACTTTGGAGGACCATTTCTGTGCTGGTTGCAGCTTGAATGAACCATTTTTTGAAGAAAGGTGATTGGACCTGTGTTTTTGCCAGGATTGTCTTGTATGATGACTTTAACACATCTCTGTCTCTTTGGGAAATGGCTGTGACTTGCTATTTATGTGTCTTCCATGGTGCATCCCATGCATGCGTGCATGTGCCATTCCTATATGCTTTTGCTTCCTTCTTCGGACTGGTTAGGAAAAAGTCTGCTTTTGCATTGCATAGCACTGTTTCCTGCTTTCTGCTTTTTACCGAGCAGTTGCCCAGAATGTTATAATCTGTCTGCCTGCATCATTGTGCTACTGAACCTTGTGTCCCATCCCAAAATGACTCCAAAAAGACCAAGCTGCCAAACACTGTTATTCCTGTCTGTTCCTAATTTAATCAGGTAAACAAAACAGAAAAGCAAACAGTCACATAAAGGTCTTCCCAAAGCTCTACCTGGATGAGATTGAGAAGATGAAAAAAGATAATGTTTCTAGGCAAAAGACAAATAGCTCTAAGTGGGAAGAATGGCAGAAGCAATGTGCTGCACGGACAGTGGTACAGATGCAAACATATTCCTAAGATAACTTCCGCAGTGCCCCACAGAGATGTCTTGGCCTTAAATTGTAGAAACCTTCTACCTACTACACGGAGAAGTCACTACCCCAGCAGAAAGTGTTCTTCTCCATAGGAACTACGGGGTAGAATTTCTCTTGTGCTAAGTTTTCTTTACAAAATCATTCATTTGGCCTGTTTTAGGCATATTTTCTAAAATTAGATTAATCCTACCCAAGATGCCTTTAACTATCTTGACTAAATCTCTATCATCTTTAAAGGGAGTCAAGAACGACTACATGTCTGGATTTATTCAAATCCATTTTCTGTGTCTGGTTCCCCAAGATCTGTCTGCTTTCTTTTAACTCAGCTGGCTTGTATTTTTGTCAGGCAAGACATGTTCTTACTCTAAAAGGAAAAGAAAAAAGTTAAAAACTGAGCCTATTAAAATACAGTTGCCTCTCTGTCTTTCTCCAGGTCCTACTTGTCCGTCTCCAAGTTTGTGTGTGTRTGTGTGATCACAGGAAGAATGGTTTAAAGAAAAAGCTTGTTTTCAGTTGAACCTAATGAACATCCAGTCCTTTAAAGCAATCTATTCTTTGTCTCATTTTATTCTTTCAGGGAAAGGTAGAAGGACACACACACACACACAAAGGAAATTTTTTTGTGAAGTTACCTGCTTGCTGACATAAGGATGGGAGCCATTTTATAAGGCTTTAAAAACTGAAATATTTGGGCCCATGTTTCTTCTCAAAACCATGCAAATTTGTCATTGTCAACATGTAAATGGATTGGGAGTAGAATGAGATTCAGCAGCTTTATTCTAACTGTATTGTACTCAAGGAGCTGTTTATCTGTGTTCAGAGCTGACTACGTGCATTTCACAGCAGTCAGCAAAGGTATTTATATGTGGAGCACCTACACGGCTTCACGTTCAGGTTCTTTGCAGGCCCCTTATTCACAGTTTGGAGGCTGCTAATATTTCTTTGTATGATGGAAAAAGGTAGTTAATGTATTAAAATAACAGTTGGATATTATCAGTTGGAACTCATTCTCTATAACATTTCTGTTAATCTCCGATTTTTAATTAAAAATCCCAGAAAACTCTTTTAAAAATTGGCATACTAAAATTCTTGTTGATGTTGATTTCTTAAAGAATATTTCTCAATAGAAGAGTAGATAGATTGATGGTATTTTGGGTAATCAAAATGAGAGTTTTGCTGTTAATTAACCCTTAGCTCTGAAGCTTGAACTATGGTATGGGATGTTCTGTAAAAAGTGTGGTAATGTATATACTTTTCAAAATATATCATATCTCCTGTTGTCAGTATCATGAATCCTAGCCCATTGCTAATATTACATCACTATTTTTCAGAAACATGTTAAAGAAACTCTTGCAGGTTCTGGGAAAGCAATCTCCACAGGAAAATATTGAGCTTACTTTATTTAAGTATGGGGAAACAGGGAGCCSTATCTTTCTTTCATGAATGGTATGAAGCTATTCTTTACAGAGCTTTCTAAGCCTCTATTGTTGCTATACCCTCAGGCTTCTCGCTGCAGGTCTTCATACTGCAGGTGTGATTTTTATCTTTGTTTCTGATTCATTCCTAAGACCACCCTAATCCAGCTGTAAATGGGTCATTCAGCCTAAGTAGTCAAAAATAGCTAAATTTTATTGTAGTCCTATCGCTGCTTCTGCAGTGTTTATTACAATGAATTACTCTTAATATTTGTCTACAGAAACTTTCAGGCTTATCTTAACCAAGCCAGCCTGGGGGCAGCGGGATCATCTCATCTAACATGGACGTTTAGCAACCAGCTCTCAGACCTAAATCAGTGTGTTGTCCATCAGTGTCGTACATGAAGGCCTTGAAGGCATTTACTGCCATGCTAGTTGAGATAGGAAAGTCCCCCCTTTACAACCAGAAAACTGACACAAACAAACATGAAGTCCCAGATCCTCAATGGCATTTAGACCCCAAAAAACCCTAGCAAATCCTTCTACACTTGRGCAATCTAAAATCAAACAGAAAATCTGTGGAAGAACTATTTCTTCCATCCTGTGACCACTGAGGCACCCTTCCCATTTAGGCCCTCCTAAAAGAACAAAGCAAAGCAAAGGACTCAGCAAGGTTCTTCTCAGAATAATACTCCAAATTATTTTGTGTGAGTCTTGAGGTTTTTCAAGCTTGTGTAACCGGTGGTAGTCTTGCTCCAAAGCTGAATATCTGCTTGAGGCACACAGCCAAGAGTCTTAAAACACTAATCACACACTCCCTGCAGGTAATCATACTGGTTTCCCCAGCTCCCTGAAAATGATAACCACAGTGTGGTGGTGTCTGTGTGTCTATTTCTGTCTGCAGAGATATGTGAAAGTGGGTTAAGAGCACACAGAACTTTTTTCCATATGTATTTGTTTTTCTGTTCAGTGAAGTTTTCATGTAAGCTTACAGATAAAATCTTAAGTTTTTTTAAAAAAAACACTCTACAGAATATATGAACATCAATTTTCATATTTTTGTCTACCATGTAAGAGAACTTTTGTGATAAGAATTTACCAATTTTTTCTTGTTACTAACTTTTCCATTCAGAAGGAAAACAACAGATAGAACCCTTTGAATGGGTTACTTCTTCACATTCATTAAAGGGTCAACAACTGGACCTGGTATTTGTACAATGAGAAACCCACACTGATTTTGGATACACGTCTATAAACCACTGGACTGAAATGACAGTGTGTGTTTGGGTGTGCTACCTCCAACCTTTTTCTTTTTCAGAGACAGAAAGGGGAAAAGAAATGAGGGGAGACAGGAAGCATGCTAGAGGAAAGAGCAGGAGACTGATCAGTGGTAAGTAAGAGAAAATGGCTATTATAAAAAATTACCATTTCTGAGTCAACAGAATGGGTTAATGATCATACTTGTCAGAATCACTGTTAACAGGGATTTTTTTTACCTTTATTTTCAATAAGGCATTTTTGCATGGGAATGCCCTACAAGACGCTCAACAGTAAGTTTGCCCAGAAGTGTTCTAATTAACTGTACCAAATGGTCTACTACACTGTCAAGTTAATGCYTTCTATCTGGCTGTTCACTGGCCATCATGTATCATTGTTCAGCGAATGACAGCAGTCACGTTATTAAAGGTGTAGATATTAAATTAACAACAGTGGTAAACATTGTAGCTGTACTTCACATCTCAGCAGAGCCAATGAAGTGGATGACACTGAATCCATGCTGATATGCTGCAATGACAGATGGGCGTCATTTAACACAATACATCAGTGGGCAACCCACGTACCACAGCTGTCCTCCACTAAATGAATTAGATCAGGGTAATTAATCTAAGGCAGAAAGTATTACTAAAGTGGGTCCTAAGCAGAATTAGAAACTAATAAAATATCCTGTTAAAAAAGGGAAGGAAAAAAAGGAAAAGAAAAAAAAGCGCTCAGTGCAACATGAGTGTGGAAATGATTGCCAAGTATTTTAATTCCACACACAAAAGACAATGCCCATCTCCTTGTGTGAAGGAGTATATAATGAACACCCTTTTGTTCTCCAGTATTTTATCATAATCTCTTTTGTCACCACGTGCAACAAGGGAGGCAATAACAACAACAGCAAGGGATCATGACCAAGATGATACATTTGACACAATACTCTAAAGCAAGAAAATTCTATCACCTTTATTACTTACATGTACTGCTGATGGAATTATTCATTGTTACAGATCCTCCACTGATACTGATTGAGCTGTTAAATTTCTATGGCATTTTATCTGAGGGATTTCTTATTTCTGTTTTTGGCCAGAGGGGTAGCTGTAAAAAAGCCCTACACAATTCCCGTTTTCTTCACACAAAATTTGTAGTGTTTCTACATCATCATTGTTCTCTCCCACCTCCCCCACCTGTATTGGGTCAAAAAAAGACTACAGAGAAGGACTAAAACAAGTTTGTTTTGCTGCCATACTGGTTGGTTACAAAAATATTTCAACACTTTTTATTATACATTGATATTGATGTTCTGTATGAATACGTTGCAAGTTGTTTTTTGATTAAAAACAAATTAATGTTGTGATGTGTGTTTGAGATCAAAAGCAGTTTAAATATCAAAGGCTTAAAGCTAGGGTATATCAATTCACCCCTAAATGTAGTAAATTTAAAGAGCAGTTGTAGAAGGGGAAGAGCAACAAAGAACTGCAGCCCCAAAAATTTGTTAGTCTTGCAGGTTCTGTATTAATTCCGTTCCACTTCATTTAGTGTATGACATCTGCAATGGAAAATTTCCCTTAAGAATGTCTCTGACAATGGTAAGCATTGATCAAGCATCATGTACTCGCTTGATTCTGTCAGCTCACTTGCAGCTTCCTCTTTATTCTTTTCCCTTTGCCTAAGAGAGCCATCATCCTTTGAAATATTTCCTTCTCTGTAGGTAGAGACTGAGATTTGCTACTAGTTTTAACCTGTAGGGGAAAAGGGAGATGGGGAAGGAGAATTATTTTGGGAATAGGTATTATAGCAGTGATTATGTTAGACTGGTGTAATGAAAACATATGCTGCTACTAGGGTGGTGTGAACCTACAGGCAATTCCTGAAATACATTGATTTTTATGATAGCGAGGTTTAAAAACAAGCCACAGTATGTGTGGGAACTCTTCAGTGTATTTTAAAGTGCATCCTAATGACTAAATACATATTTACTGTTGTTTGGGTATACTCTCCATTGTGAAACAAACCTTATTCTCTGTGAGCATTGCAAGCTCTTTCTGTTAGTCTCTCCACAGTGGTAAACCAGAGCAGTCTTATGAAAAGATTATACGGCATATGCTTAGAAATTCCAGCATAACATACTTTGTATATAAGTTGTTTTCGCATGTGTAAATACTTTAAGAGTGACAGAATGGCAGGCCCTCAGTTCTTTTTAGTTAATACCCATACTTTTTCTACTTTTGTGCTACTTTTCCTTCTGTGGCATCATGAAAAATGTCCATCCAACCCACCAGCACTACCTCTTACTAATCCGTTCCTGCTTTCATTGTTGCATCCTCTCTTTGTGTTCCTTGAAACACATTTTACTGCCATGTACAAAACCTAACTGCTCAGATCAGCTTTTTCCCTATAGCCTTGAGCATGTAACAGATTTCCTCCACTTTTATTTTCAACATGCAGCATAACACTTGTCTGTCTAGTTTTATGCTGGTGGAATTTTCCTTTGCATAGATAATCATGGCATGCCTTCCCTGACCAAAGGGACACTCCTATTTTCTTTTCTTCAGGTTTTATTTCTTCTGATTCCCACCAGAAAATAAACCAAATAACATTGGCTGAATCAAGCAGCATGCAGGGTTTTATGATACCTTAGAACTTATTCCTATGCAATGTATCAATGTTTTGAACCCACCCACACATGGCTTCTACATGAGTATGATACCAGTTTTATCCTTGTAGACCTTCCATCACTGATGTCTTGCTTTTAATTACTTCACTCTTATGTAAAAATCCTTAATGTTATAGCTCTTTGAGATCAGGGGTCATACACACCTAGGGTTTTAGATACAGTCATTGCTATGATTATGAACATACCCACAAATAAAGCATGGACTGCAATATAAACTAAATGTATAGAATATGTTGTCCGTGAATTTTGGGGAAAATAAAATGCCTTCAGTTTTTTCTCTATTACACTTGTTCTGACTTGCAGAAATACGTATGCCTATGAAAGGAATATCCTTTCCCTGAAATTATGCCAGCAATTGGGTGAGAAAGTTGCATGTTTGTTGCATGAGACACTGGGAACTGAATGGAGACAATAAATTCACTCAGCGTAGATGATCGAAAAACTTCTGATAGCTGTAACTTCAGTTTCTTCTGATTTGATCCCAAGTTGAAGTGCTAGCTTTGAGGTGAAATGCTACAAATGTCACATTACTACTGTCTTCTCTGACTCGGCCTCCAGAAAATTATCCACTTTTTGCAAACCTTTGAAAATTAGCATCCATAGCAAAGTATAATCAGCTACATTGCAGAAAAATCATGCATAAACTAAGTTAGAAATAAATGATGATTTATCAAGGTGTCAGATGTCATGTGGTGATGGATGAATCACAAAGATGTAATGGTTCATCTTGCATAGTCATTGAAATGCTGCATCTTCATCAGCAGTATATTCCTACAGCTTCTTTTGAAAATGAGCTGAAAACCTTAGAAGAAACAACTGCCACTTTGCGTGCTCCACAGTCTCATAGTGCCCAAACTTTCTGATGCAACTTGTCTCTTACAAGTTGTCTGAAATGTCTAGTGATGGAGGGTTTATCTCCTATGCTGACTGCACTGAAATTCAGAAGATGGTAGAAGTTTTATGAACTTTATTAGATGTTCATGCAGTATCCAGCATAAAGGACTCATCATCACTGTAGCCTTTAGTTATTTTTACAACTTAAGAATTAATAATGAATATAATAGTGATTTTTTATTAATATGAAAGTGAATGTTTATCCTAATATGGCATCACAGTGCTCAGACCACAAGTGCTAGAGGAGACATGGACATGCCATCTCAGGACAGAGGGAGATTGTATAGAGATGAAATAATATAATATTGCACTTTCTTCCTTATCTTTTCAAAGAAATAGCAACACTGTTTTCAGCACTGGTAAAAGCTGCTATATAGATACTCTACAGATTGAATTCCTCCGTTTAACTACAAAACCACTTAAGACAAAAGCAACTTTTTTCATAAGATTCATCAGTCCCACCAGGGATTATCATGAAAGACAGAGAGTACAAATCATTCTTCTTTACCATTTAATTCTATATATAGTTTGCTGAAAGAACCCAGAAAAGGTTACAATGTTATGTGAGCAATGATCCACGGGGAATGCAAGAACTAGTTAGAATATGATCACGTAAGATTTCACAATCAGCAGATGATAACATCTCAAAACTGCTGACTTCAAAGGAGGAAAAATGATTTCAAATGGCATTGCTAAACTTCCACTGCAATCTACCTAGCTTTTGAGATTGCACTTTAACTTTTCTTCCTTCTCTTCTTCACCATCATCATTACTCTTACTTTTATACAGTGTTTTCCATGTGGAACTAGAGATAGTTTCCGAGCCTGCCGTTCCATGACAAAAATATTTCTTAACCTGATTTATACAAAGGTCCTCCTATTATATAATCTCCAACCTATGTTTGGGGAGAGAAATTTGTTGGCCAGCATTTTCAAAAAAAGTATGAAGCATGAAGGTTCTTTGTTCATTAAATGTAACTGTAAACATTTAAGTCCAATTAACTTTGGGGAATATTGAGAATCAGTTTTGTAAGATTAGGATACCACAGTACAATGGAAACTCTTTTTTTAGGATCCATTTTCAATGTGTTATTTGATATACTATTTCAGGTTTCCAAAATAGCTCCCTATACATGCATAATTTCTTGAAATGCCTGCTGTATAGAAACAGAAAATTAAACTGAACCGAACCATTGACACTATTTCAGAAGCTTCACTGCACTTACTAAGTTTCCAGGGCTTTCTCTTATTGAATCTGTACAGTATTTCTAGACAAGTAGTACCATAATAGCACCCCATGTCAGGCCCATGTTAAATCTTTAGTAAGAACTAAATATTTTCACTGACTTCCAGGCAACAGCAAAGATTAAAAAAAGCTTGCTCGGCCCTAAATCTCTTATCAGAAGATGTCAGGGTAAGTGGTCATAACCATCTTCTTTTCCTGACCCAGTTTGATGAGGCTAATTAATGCCAGCATTAGCTCCCAGCAGTCTTTGCACTCTTAACAACTGTAAGTATAGTAATGCTCCTGCAAGGCAAGTGCAGAGAGGCATGACTTCTTGTGTCCTTTTCCCTTCCTTACACACAAGCGTAGAGCTAGTCTCAATAAATCTGTGTGATATATTTTATGACCCTTGACACAAGAACTGGGAGAGTGGGAGTTTCCCTGGAAGAGAATATTTAGTTCCTATTGGAGATGCATGTGTTTTCATTCTGGGACGTCTGGTCCACACATTTTAGTCCCCGTGGTGGGTAATCTATTTTATTACAGGGGGTGTGAATAAAGCTCACCTAATTTTCTGCTGCAGTGCATCCTTCTTGTTTCTATGTCTGCTGAAACTAAAAGGCTGCCTGCTGGGCTAGTTCAGCTCTGGCGTACTGAAGCTTGAGGAGAGAAGTGTGCTGGAAAACAAGACATAAGGATAAAAAAAGGTCAGGAAACATGAATAAACTAATCAGAACCAAGTACTTTGGTCACCAAAGGAAGCAACCCTTTATTTATTCTACTCAGGAAGGAGATCAGTAACTCACTGGTTTTGTCTGTCAACAATTATCAGGTCTTATTATCTTATAACCTATAATACTGTAGATCTCAGATAAATCTTCAATACCAAGTAAAGTAATAAACATTTTGTCTGTGAAACAGAAATAGAAGGACATTCATTGGGCTCCAACTCTTGCATTTTTGAAACAAAACCAAGTATTAATCTGAAGCCAATCTATATGTTACTGCAGGGCTTTCCATTGGCTTTTATGGGCTTTGAATCAGGCCCCTGATGAATGACTTCTTTCTTAAGGAACAATTTTCTCAGTCCTTTTCCTGTACTCTTCCCCATCTTCAGTCCCTATTTTCTTTAAAATAATCTTCTCGTTTTATTTCATCACTGTGCTTTCTGGTCCACTGAAATCCAACACTGGAATTAGAATACAGAGTTGACAGAAATGTTTCATTGATTACAGTGGAACTGACCCATGGATTTGTTTTGCTAATCGCAACATTTTTATTGAACTGGTTCTGTATGTTTCATTAGAAACAATTCAGCAAGGAAATTCTACTAGGATGAAACTAGGGTATGGATCTGTTGAAGTTCTTCACACCAAAAATGAGGAAATTTGTAGCAAAGAATTAAAACATCATACCTTATGTCAACAAGCGAAATATACTGCTGAAATGATCCTCAGCATTATTCAGAAATGTAAGAACATGATCCTCAGCTGTTATAAACTGACCCCAAGAAACTGGTCATAATTTCTATTCTCAGGCCACTTACATTGCTGGAACCACACTAGGCCTAAATTTCCTGTAGATAATCTTGTTATTCATACTAGCCTAACAAAATCTTGGCAATATGGTATTATTTTGCACTCAGCTTTGAATGGCACCATAAGTGACAAGATGAGTTAAAAAGCAGTTGAATTCCTGAGGTGCAAAGCTGTTGCAGACTTTTTCAGAATTGCTTTTGATTTATATTATTGGAAAAGAAGAAAAATATTCTCAGTGATCATTTCCATAAATGGAGATCTTCAGACAATACACAAAATTTTAATGAAAGACTGTCAGACGGAGTTAATTTTAAATTTAGAAAACATGTATATAAAAATAAACAGAATTCCACATCCACAGAGAGGTCTCACACTTCAATATATTACACTTTAGATATCCCTGTTTCAGCCAGTACCTTACACAGCTTTCAAATACCTCAGTGAGTATTTAGGTCTTGCTACTGTAGAATAGTTTGAAATAACAAGAACTTTATTCACTAAATATTTCACAGAATGGAGGACAAAGAGAGGAGAACATCTTCTGCTAGGAGACAGAAAGATAAATAAAGAATGGTTGAAACACAAACCAAAAGAATGCACACTTAAGACTAGCATGTTAATTGTATCATCTAGTGCAGCCCAAATGTCATTAAAGTTACTGTAGGCTCCAATCAGAATTTCAGGGTGTGAATATTATACAAAAAAAAAGAAAGTCCCTTATCTGACTTAAATAACCTACCGTCTATTATTAAAAAAAACCAAAACAGTCCCCCCCCCCCCAAACAAAAAAAAAAAACCAAAATCAATCCCTTCAGAATCCCCAAAACCCCAAACCTCCCCACTCACAGCAGTTGTTTAGGAATGACATGAGATATATTGCCTCAACTAACTGAATGGATCATGTTATACATTACAAGTTATTTGGCTTACCTTGACCATCAAATGTCCTTCCTGCCACCCTAGGTAACCCTTTTTCATTTTCCTACAGGGATTTCCACTTTTAGTTTAAATGGATGAAATTTTTCCCCCATTTCTCTCAGTGAGAGTTTTGCAGTTAGTAATAAGTGAAAAACCAGGATTTCAGTTGGTGTCTGTATGCCCCCCAATTCATGTCCTCTGATCCACATGAGCAATTCCCTTATGAGATAATTAAATGAGGCCGATGAGAGCCTATTCTGTTCTATTCATTGGTTCTCAGGTTGAAATCATCAGAGTGTAAGACCACCTGGCAGTAATACAGACACAGCCAGCTATTGCTCCTGGCCACAGGTATTTTCAGACACAGTGAAATGAATACTCTTACTGCTTGCCTAGAGGGCTTGATAGTKTCTTTTCAAGCTGCAGATTACGAGGCACTCTGAGTCTCTACATGCAGAAGGAAGTGGCTGGAGCGGATGGTAAGACTGGCTACACCAGATCACCCCAGAGCTTAGCTCTGCTGCAGCTGTCTCTCACTGTGGGTTTGTAAGCTGGCTGGTGAACTGGTGCTGTGTATCCACCCATGAACTATCCCCAGAGCTCTCTATCCTCTCAAGTGTGTGGGGTAAGTGTCTTGTAGTCACTCAGCCATTTGAAGACTTTGAGTGTCATACAGGGAAAGTTGCCTGCCCCTTTGTATTAAATGACACTACTAGCATCTCCTTCAAATGCCTTGTACTTGTTCTTCAGGGGAGAATTGTGTGCAGTAAAGCATTCAGCTGTGCTAGGCATTTGGCATTGTTTTCCAATGTACACACTGTTATTTTTTTATGTTAGAGTTGGCAAGGTTGAAGAAGTGTGTGTTGACCTGGTCATTTCCTTGCAGACAACACAAGAGAAGTGTTTTTTTCAGGAAACGATTACACAAGGAAAGGGCAATGGCTTTTCTGACCCATTCTGGTAGGGCACTTCATTCATATTGATAATGGGAAGAAAGCCACGCAGTATTTGTGTGTTGGTAGGACTTGAATCRTTGGTGAAGATGTGGTGTGATGTGATAAGAGAGTGGATGAAATTGATTCAAAAGCAAAATCATCAAAACACATTTTCAAACAGAGCTCTTAACAGAGTGTTATTCCTGTATTCCCTTTTATAATTAACATCCAGTTTTTATCAGACTTCTTTCTGAAGTCTAAATAAATGCCCCTATTGTGTGGCTTCTGGCTTATATCTTGCAGAAGATACAGGTTCTAGTTCATCATTAAAAACAAATCCTAGTTTTACGAGCCATATAAAGAATAAGGCTGCCCATGGCTATAATTGAGTTACTAGTTTTTATCTCACTACAGTCTGTTGGATGTCTCTCTAGCTATAAAACAAGCAATTTTACAAAGACCCTGTGGTGAATAGAGCAAGACTTTTGGCTTTCTAGTTATTTAGTTCCCTGTTTCCTCTGCTTTTTTTCCAGAGGTATCAGATGCAAATTAGGTTTCTAGTTTCTCTTATCTCTTTGTTCCTTCCAAAGCTGAGATTGATAGCTTTAAGGAGATCAAAGTCAACTTTCAAATGTATCCCAAATTGATAATCTCCAGACTATCATACACCTTGTACTCAGAACAAAAACCTAAAATCCATAATGACAGGAGCATGGTAAATATGGTTCTTCTGTTAGACTAAGTAAAAGTAGATTATACATGTTTTTTAGACTTCAAAGGCCTGTCCTTTCGGTCAGGTTTCTTTAAGGTCTCAAAGGCGCTGTGCACTCCCTTTTGTGGAAGAATAATAAAAGACACTGCAGCAAGAACTCGAGAGGATCTTTTCCTGCTAACATTGCAGTTTCAAAGATAAATGGACAAAACATTTTAAGAAAAGAAAAGCAGGGGCATTTCTAGTTTATTTAAAGTAAATATAGAAGTAAAATGTGCATCAAAACTAGTTTGTGCTTCATACCTGACTGTATAAACTGTGCTTTGTTTTAGATACGCTGGCTGAACAGGTTACCAAAAAAGAGGCAAAAATGAGGGGCCCTTATATTCTCTTGCTATGTCAAGAAAAACGAAGGAGAAAAATGTGCATTTCCAATAGAGTGCAAAATCTGCAGGTCTAATTCAAAGCCAGTTCCCATTGACAGTAATGAACAATGACAATATTTCCTAATGTCRATATTCTGGACTGAACTACCTGGTGCAAATGAGACTACAGTTGGGGCCCACAGAAAGTTGCATGACTGGGGACATGTCAAAACTGTTGGTGCAGATCACGTGTATCCATGTGCCGCCACTGCAGAGTGGCGCTCTGGCAGCGGCAGGGCAGCTGGCAGGAAGACACGTTGCTTACTGGCTGGCAGCCAGTGGCTCTTCTCTGTGCCCCGGTGAGCAGACCGTAATAACTAATCCCAGGTTTAGGGACAGGTTTTAGTATGCACTCTATGGGAAAAAGTGTCAGAAAGAGCTATATCCTCCCTTCCAGGAGTGCCTCTGATTTTTTTTCACCCAACACTTATTTTGGAGAGCTCAAAGGCAGATGTTTGGAGAAGAACCAAACATTTTGATCCTTCCAACTGTCCTTCTGTTCTCTTCCAAAACACAAGGATGTTTGTGTGTATGTGCATGTAAGAGGAGGAAAACAATCCTATTGTTCAGCATGGATAAATACTTCTGTGATTTGTACATAAAAGTATTTGCATGGGATAGTACATGGTAATCTGTTTAAGGGCTAAGAAATACGTTCTTTCCAACAACCGGTCTTCATGGTATAGTACTGGCTGACAATTTGATCCTGTATATGCTTACAAAATATATGTTTTACTAGTCTCTGTGCAGTGCTGGAAGCACCTGCGTGTTTCCCTTATGGGAAGTCTATTGTGATGCAACAGATCTTTTCAGACAGCACTTCTGGGAAATATCAGAAACTCTACACAGCACTAAAGCTAGAAGAAATAGAGGAGTTTGAGTGTTTTTACACTTCAAAAACTCTTAGAGAAATATATTGTGAAAACATTAGTTTGCCAAAAGAATTCCCTTCATTGACTAGTAAAAAAGCAGCAGCAAGAGCGTGCCATCCTTACGTTGCTAATTGTTGTGTCCCAACTCCCACATCTAAGGATAAGAAAGTGGATTGGTCTCTCTGGTGTAATCGCTCAGCTGAGACTGCCAGTAAAGGTGCAAATTGTTGTCAGTTCTTATTACTTGGTATGTGTTATAACCCAGGTCTAAATGGAAAAATAGCTGGGAATCAGTGACTTGTCCATATACACTGAAACTGATTCATGATCATAACCACATTTGAATAAAAGCTGTATCTGTGCCAGGCTGAAGTGAAGAATGTCATCCAAAGAAATTAGTAAATCTGATTACCTCTGGAATACAACTAGGCACTAAAGAAAAATTGAAAGACGAAGAGCCAATATTTTTGTTTTCAGTCCACAAGTGCATTTAATTAAAAGAAGAGGGAAAGGAAGGAGTAAAACTTACAGGAAAATACAGCAGAAGGAGTCATTTTCTCACTTGCCACTGCCTTGACAAGAATAAAAGTCTGCTCCACATGGAGTCCTTTAGTCTAACCCCCTCCTGTCATACTCCAGAGCTCTGCAGAACCAGAGAGGACAAATAAGGTGGGACGAGGTGGGGAACTGAGCTCTCATTTCCTTACCCCAGGTCTGCTGACATCTGTCAGCAGTTACACAGGTGGGAGGAAGGGAATATATCTTGGACCTTGCCAAAATGGCTCTAAAACATCATTGGTGGGTTTGCTCTGCTGGTTCCATCTGTCTGTGCCTCAGTGCACATGCAAGGTATTTTTAAGCCACCTGCTGCTGATACAGTGGTTTCTTTTTTACTGGAGTGGCATTCAGACTTACAAGATCAAAGTATTGATTGGAATTCAGTGGAAAGCTTAATATTATCTCTAAACCTTACTTGCCTATCTAGATTCCCATTAGACTAACCCCTGATGGGCTGGAACGTTTTCTGAAGTATTCATTTTTCACCATAGTGACACTACTATTGTAACTATGGATGCTGCCTTTGATCATAACAAAATTATACTAACAATATGGATTCTTTTTTTTTCTGTACACTCACTCTCACTCAAGACTTGGACTGAGGTGGACTAAGGAAGGTTGAACTAAACAACACTTTGTTCCTTCTTTCTTTTATGCTAATACAGAATAAAAAATTGTAACGGGATGTTAATGTGTTCACAACAGGAATTGTGATGCGTGTCATCAAACACTTGAGTGCTTCCAGTAAAAAGAGAAGAGGAATAAACTGTGAAAGCTCTAACTCTTCTGCGTCTTCCAACTATTGCAGTGTCTGCTGTTGCACAAACTGAGAGTCTACTCAAATAGTACTAGGAAAGGCTTGAGATAAATGAGGAAAGCATGACGAAAAGGGCACAAAAAAATCATTAACTTCTTAATGTTTTTTTTTTTTTTTCACCGATAATTCAGTTTTTGGTGTTTTTAAAAGGATAGATAAGAACTCAGTGTTGGAGGAAGAGCTTCAAACAGTAATTGTAAAGTTCTAATACATTCTGTATTTTTCTATTTATCTGAGGCATCACTCATCACTTAAGTCAATGTTTTGACAGTGATTTCTATGGAAACAGGATTTAGCTTTTACTGCACAGAGATTCTCCATTCCATCAAACACTTTCAGTATTGAAGAAGTAAAACTGGAATGCCAGTTTGTATGGTAAATTTACAATTATGAGTATGAAACAGAGTTTTCTTCACTTGTAGTACTCCTCCTTCCAAATATCTTATTCAAAATGTGTATGCATACATATATGTCTGTGTAAACCAACTAAGAAAGAAAATTTAAAAAATCAATTATTACCATTTCAATATTTTAAAAATGAAATTCTTTCATTTCAAAGTATTGCTATTAATTTAGTTTGACATCAAGAAGTCAGAAAAAAGAAACTTTGGGAGATTGATAATACAAGTATGTATGAAAATATGAATATAAATATGAAACATTACTTTGAAATGAGATATATTTAACTGCTGGGAGAAAACAATAAAACTTCCTCAGCACAATTAATTTGAAGATAAAATTATACTTGGGGACACCTTCTGTGAAAGGTTACCATTGCTTATCCCAAAACTCTCCATGACAAGGAAAGATATTGTCTGCAGTTTAGCAGCCTTTCAGCAAAGCAAGTTGCTGTCAGTAATGTTATCAATCAGACATATTTTATGTCACATGTTAGCTTACTGGTCTGTCTTTGATTGTAACCGCTTGGAAAACAGGAGCAAGGAAGAACTGTTTCTTAGAGCGATCTTCCTCAGTAGCTTCCAGCCTGTTACAACTTTGCTTTATCACTCAAGCTGTAAACTGTAACTCCTGTGATACAGAATCTAGCACCCTGATACCTGTGAGGACACATACATAAAACAAAGTACAGAATTAGTAAGAACTAACTGTGTCACAGGCTTGGCCCACTGTTCTTATGGTAGGTAACCCACCAAACATTTAATCTAAAGAGGTCACAGAACATCAGTCCTATTATATATCAGACCTATATAACTTGAGGTCATCTATTCTTCTTGGTCATAATAGATTATTTACGTCTTTGGATCTCCCCTAGCACTTTGTTAGTACATGATATTATTAGGTAGCTTACAGTAGTGAGGCTCCAGAGCAAATAAACTGGTCCTGTGGTAAGCATTACAGTATAGGCATTGCTAATTATTTATTTCCTGCTGTTAAGCAGAAAACAGGCTTGACTGCCCTCACAACAGCTGCAGCATTACAATGTGTGAAACACTATGAACTTTATGTGCTAGCTCTCCTGAAGAGCTCTGGGGGCAATGGGTATTACAAGCAGGTAGACTAGTTGTCAGAAAAGCCTTCTGAAGAGTCCTAGTGCATCAGCAGCAATTAATGCAGGTGGTATTTTAGACAAGGGAGCTAATGAGCTTTAATATGCATGCAGGTGAGGGAGTGCTGAATCAGTAGAGCCATTAATGAACCTATGACAGCCTAATTAGCTACAATTTAAAATCTATGGAATCTAATCAGAAGAGCTGAACACTGCTGCAAATCTGTGTATGAATGAGTCTTTCTAAATACTCCAATCTGTTGCTTAGTCACTGATTGATAGTAATTGCTTTTTTTCCTCTATTGTGTATAGGAAAATGCYCAATTTTGTTCTGATAGAGGAGGACACAACATTGAAGTTAAATGCCTGAGATGTTTGACTGCTTAAGTTTTAATCAGGAGATGTTTAAAAAAAAATCAAAGTAAAATTAATTTCCAGCTCTGAATATAGATGATTAAAAATACACCACCAACTTTTCATGTATTTGGCTGGCAGAGATTATATGCTAGTTAATCAACTCCAAATAGCTTATATGAAATTAAAGATAGAACTACAGCTGAAGTGGCATAAAATACACATATTAATATAAGAACTTCTTCATATAGGAATTTTATTAAACTCCTTAGATGAATGATTTTTAATACAACCAAAAAATAATTTTGCTATAAAAGGAGAACAATAATATCTCCTGAATGTTGTTATTAAAAACCTCAAAAATAATAAGAAACCTATTATGAAACATTATATTTTCCTTTTCCAAAACCACTATGGGAAAAAGAGTATTCGGTAGTGTACAGTAGGGGAAATACACAACACAACTAAAGGGTATGTCCAGTATTCTCAGTGAGATATGAAGTATTCTAAATGAAGGTTTAAATACCTGAAACACTATGAAATTTTCCATGTGTTCAGGGCTCAGATCCTACTACTTTATGCAGATGAAATCCCATAAGAATTTTCCTTTACTAGCCAGGTAGCTATCTCTTGCAATAGTACAATAGGCAGATGCACATTAGATTAGTGAGTAGGAAGCTGCTGAAGAAATGAGGATGCCTTTTTTGGCTCAATCGACCCATCCTTGGTATCCTTAGTAAACATTACTGTACTGAATACGGGTATTAACATGAATCTACAGGGAAAAAAAATACACATGGCTAACATTTTAAGTTACAGTGTTTTGTGTCACTACCTACGGTTTCATGTAGATACAAAGTATTTGAAAACAGAAAATGTGCGAAATAGAGTTTTCAGACATAGCTGATGCCCATGAGCTTGGAATTGCTATTTATTGAAGCCTGTGCGCACAGCAGGTTGACCAAGAAGAAAGAAGGGCGGGGAGGGGGAAAGGAGGACTTTAAAGACAATTTACACCTTAAAGATTGCTTCTTTCTTCATGTGATTCCATGGTAATTGAGACCACTTGGTGCTCTCAAGATCCCAGCTTCCCTCCCTTGCCACCCTACAGGTGAATTAGGAAATTCCCGGGTGAAAGTACTGTATAGTATTTCTAAGGAGGAGCTATCAGCTCTGTTTCTTGCTTTCTCCACTGCCTCAAAGCAACTGGATTTCAAGTAGAAATTGGTCAAGAAACTTTGTTAAAGATTTTAAGCTTTCTCCCCGTAAGTTATGTTAAGCCTCTGTTTCCCAGAGTTAGCATAAGAACCGCATTTTCAGCAAGGCAGCCTTTATTGAAAGGAGGTCACATACATTTTCTCCAAGATGTTCTACAAAGGTTAGTGAGAAGCCGGTGAGAAAAGGCTCTATTGAGACATCTGCTACCTGACAAACTCTGGGAGACAAACACAGGCTTCAGGCCAGGTGTGGACTTTGAATAGCTGTTTGTGAATGTCTTTCAGATCAAGATGCACTCAGTGATGACATCTCTTAACAATTCTGAATGAAGAGTAACACTGAGAGAATTGCTGTCTGATCACAGACAAATCGTGGACAGAAGAAATGGTGAAATTCATTGAATAAATAATTTGCTAAGAATTATTTTCTTGGCTGTAATCATCACTGCCACTCACACACTAATGTGCTGAAGCAGCAACACCAAATTTACTGCAGATGAACTTTATTTCTGGTGCTATGTTTTTTTGAGATCATAAAGAGATATTGAAGTCTGATTTCACATATCCCAACTGCACAATTTTCTTCTTTTGACAAAGTGAACAGCCATGTCTCAATAACTTCTATTTCATACACCTTTTTTACCTCGCAGTCCTAGTTATTGAATTATCCAGCAGAAGGAAGAAATAAGCGTTGGGCCCGATCCTGAAGTCTTTATTCATGCAAATAGGAACTTTGCTTGAATTTTTTATGCAGAATCAATCCCTAAGAGGTTCACTATATTTATTTTAACTTTCTCTAAAGTAGTGAAATGTTTTAATTTCATGAGCATATATGTTATAATAACCACATTGTCACAGAGTATGCTTCAGTTGAGATTCATCCTTCTCTTAGTTCCTTTGCTCTCTGTGATTATATATATACACACACATCTATCTATTTACATTCACGGAGGTATTTACTGCATATAATGTGAGTTTATCTTCCCTGGTTTTACAGTAATGCTACTTAGAAGGCTCAATTCTCAGCTCATCATTATTGCTAAGACCATAAATATTTTTCATGTCATTTTTTTCCCCAGTCTTTTTTTCTGCACACAAATAGATTGGAGTTTTTTATTAGTGTGGTCAAAATTGTCTGAGCCACATCAAGAATGAGAGTCCAGGGCCTGACTGCTCCTGGCCCCAGTGGGGAAAGGCAGGGATACCTAGAATAAATATCAGAGGAAGATGTCTGAGAGTAAGGCTTACTGTTGTTACTGCCACAGAAAGGCTGACATGTTGGAATAGAAATGAGTACTGCTGGGAGAAGTCATGGAGTCTGACTTTCCTCTACGTAGAGCAGTAGCAGGCATGGTGGCTTTCCAAGGCTTGGCATGGATAAAGCAGGTAACCGATCTAGGTCTGCTGGAACACAGCAGAATCACTGCATCCTTTGCTGCCCCAAGCCTGTTCCTAAACACAGGGAAGGCTTTGGGCAATCTACATAGTAAAGGAGTTCTCCGAGTTGACAAACCCAGCTCACACTGGTGGGACAAAAATCCTGGTGAGAGACATAGAGCTTGAGTATTTATAAGGGTGAGGTTCCTTTTACTTCCATATGAAGAAATGGCCTGGAACAAAGATCCTGAATGCTCCATCTTAGTGTAGCAACAAAGTAGTTGGTTGTTGTTTATTTGTAAAAATAAGTAAACCATGAACTATGGGGCTAACAAATATATCCAAGCTTATACAGTCAATGGCAAAGCCAGGTTGATAACAAAAGGACTGACTCTGTTGTCACTTCYACCACTGTGTATCAGAACCAACCTTACTGAGGCCAGTGGAATAACATAATATTTCATTGTAGAATGAGGCCCCGGCATGCTCCTACCTGGTCATTAGGCAATCCTTGGCTTCTTTAAAGATACTGTGCTTCCATGCAACTTTGGGTACCACCCTCATACACAAATACAACTGAAACATACTGCGCAGGGTGCCCGATTTCCAGTGAAAATCATGACTGGGCTGGAAAAGAAACTTTTAGAACACCTCTATCACCCTCTTGAAAACAGGCTTGCAAGAAATAATATGTAATTTAAAATACAATTTAAAGAGATCAGCTATGAAAGATGGTGAGGTTACTGACATTTAAACTTGAGGTAGCAGGGACTTCTCACATGCTTCTGTTTAAATGCATATTGGACACGCTTGTTGAATGGGGCCAGCGAGTGCAACATTATGAAGAATGAAGCCATTGGTGAATAGACCTGTCTTTATACTTCACTAATGCAATACAAGCTATAAAAAACTATTTTAAAAGGACTTTATTTTTCCTTGTTTGAATTTTTTTTTTTTTTTTTCGCTCAGTGGAAATTTTATTTTTTATAGTGTTTCCTGCTGGGGCATAGTTGAATAAATTTATTTTAAGATCGTTGGTAAACTGTTTTCTTTCTGTACATCTCTGGTGATGCATTTTTCAATAAATCATTTTTAAGGTGGCTGTTTCAGTATTTTTCTTTTTATTTCCTGCTGTGGAGATGAGGGCTTTAATAAACAATTTTTTTGAAGTGGCTATTTTTACATTTTTTCTCCTGTATCCTGCTGTTACAGTGCTGTAAGCTTGTTACGTGTTCATTTGTTTTAAATAGCTGCTGTTCCTTGTTTTTTTAGAAATGATTCTTGTATATTAGCCTTCATTTTGAGAATTTCCTCCTCTCCTCTAAATAAAACTGAATAGGAAAAGGCAGTGGAACAGACTTTAAAAAGATGTTAGTATTACAATTCACAGGAATAGCTAATCTGAGGACTCAGTTATAATAGCATGTAACTATTCTATACCAAGTTACAGTGTTAACCACTATTAGGTTCAGGCTTGTCACATTCAAAGTAATTTTACTAAGTTTAAGCTCATTCTAATTACCTTGGTGTAGTTCACCACAGATCGAGTGCTTATGTGGAGTTATGACAGTTCAGCTGATCCATGGTAAYGTTTCAGGATGTGCTAACTCAACCATGGGTTTGAATGCTGATCTCCGTGTAGCAAGTAGTAAATAAAGTCATAGTGAAACTATTCCTAAATTTGAGTTCCATTGATTACTCTCTTGTCAATATGACACAATTTCTAGAAATGTTGACATATTTTGTGTTGATTTTAACAATTTTTTTGAAAACTTGACCAGTTTAATATTTCATTTTGTAGTGAAAGTTGTTATTTTCATCCACAAAAGGGTTGAATAATTTGGAATGTAGTTCAATATTGCATGTGAGGTTGGCAATTAATACGTATTTTGGGTAGGAATAAAAAGCAGAAAGAGGCAGGGTTTTTTCCAAAGAAAAAAAATATTTCATGATATATCAGAAAAAAACAGTTAAATGATAACTCCAGTATTCATTCAGTCCCACTAGGACACTACCAGGATTTTTTTAGTAGCAGACCAGTGCTGTGAAGCCTAGAACCACTAGGAGAATGAAGAGAACAGCATAATGAGATCAAAAGGCTGATGTAAGTAAGAAGAGAGGACTAGAGATACACAACTATGAAAATAAGGAAAAAAACATATAGGTTTGGAAAGATTTCATTTCAGTCAACATAATCATCTAAAGGGTTGATATACAGTTGAAGCTACTCATTTTGGCTCTCGTAATAGTTTCTGGACATTAACAAAACCAAACCAAACAAAACACAAAATAATCTCAGAAGAGTGATGTAGCCTAACCATTTCGGATACCTATCTTAGAATGGGATGGTTGCTCTCCAGAGGCATCGCTCACTACAGAGAGCACCTGGATGCTTAACTTTAGAACAAGTGAATTTAGGTGAGACAAACCCTACCTTTTAATGCAATTGTGTGAACCTGGAGGCCTTCCATGAGAAGGAAGAGCAGTTAAAGTGACTCGTGTTGTCTAAGACCACATCTTAGATTAGGTCCATCTTCTATGTTGTGATTATACTGGTTTACTGAATATGAATGAAGTTCTGGCAATACTGAACTGAACAGAAGCTTCAATGTAGTTAGCATTAATAGTCATTTTAGATGGTTAGTCTCACTGCCAGTTTCCAAGGGATAGCTTGATTCAACTGACTTCTGCTTCTTTGATGAGCAGTAGCTTATGATGGACCATAGTTTGCCTATGAGGACGCACAGTCTGTTTTTATCCCCTACATAAATAGTTATTGCGTAGTATATAAACCAGTCCTTGAACAGAAGTAGTCATAAACAGCACAGTGATCTGTCCTAACAACAAGTTTTCAGGCAGTAGCTCTGGCTAGAGAAGATTAAGACAGAAAGGAAACTCCCTCACTGCTTGCCAGATATTACACAAAGACTTTGAATCAGAACATAAACATCAATACTCTTTATCTCAAGGGTACACTCTTGCAGGCTAAGAACTTGAACAACTAGAGTTCGATTTATTGACCCCTGCCCTAGTTTGGCATTGTGTTTTATCTCTTTAAAATATATTTACCTACAGATTAAATCATACAGCACACTGAAGGGAAGATACCTGTTCAAATACTCCTGTATTCATCTGTTCATACTTCACTACAGTGGGGTTTCAAGTTCTTTGTACAGTGTAGAGAGTTGAAAAAAACAGTTTTCTCTTAAGAAGAGGGTATGTTGTGCTAAAACCTGATCACAGAACTTGCTTGGGAAAGATAGCCAAAGCTTTGCCTTTTACGTACAAAACAGTCTTCATAATTGCTACTTTGTATTTGCAGAGAATTTGAAGAGTCTATGAAAATAAAGTTCTTTTAAAAGCATTTATTAGCCTTACTTTCCATTTTAGTTCCTATCCTCAGCAAATTAACTCCTCAAACTCATTTAATGCTGCATGGTCTGTAGGCAAATGAAAAACGTTTGTCTGTGTTTCTGGCCCTTTTCATAAGCACAAAAAAAGCTTAGTAATTCAGATTATGTGTACATTCTGACATCAAATTAATGCAGATTGAAAAGTGGCTTCACTTGTTGCCCAAATCCTGAGGTGATTAAAGTAAAATTCTAATTCAAGTTTTGAAGCAGTTTATTTTCATTACAAATAGTGTGAAAGTTTGTGTTTCCCAATCAATATAAGTGGAACATTTCTACTGACATCTGAAGAGTAGAACAGCTGGAGGTGGAAGGGGAGTGAGAAAGAGGCAGCGATAAAGTTGTTCCATCAGAAAACTCTCATCTTCAAAAAAGAAGGGGAAACAGACATTTTGAAAGTCAAATATGTCAGGAACTTCACTGAAATGAAAGTTCCAAAAAAGAAAAACTCAAATAATTCCTCAAAGCTAAACATACTGTTCAGGATGAACTCTTCTCTTCTCAACTTGAGCTGAAATGTTGTGATTTGTTATGTGGGCCTGAGTCCCGCTCTAATTTCCATCTTTTGGTCTATAAAATTTCTTGGTACTTCAGAACACCGCATTTTCCACATCTGTATTTCATCATGAATATATTGGCAGAATCTCAGTTTGGTTTGTTTTAGCCTATCTGCCTATACTTCTTATGAAATGAAATGTTAGTTATTAATTATAATTGGAGGGTTCCACAGATTATTATGTTTTGCTATGTTATCAATAGCTAGACATATATAGGGAATGAATGCATATGCTTTGATTTCAAGAAAAAAAATTGCCTTATTGGGGAAAATGTGTACACTGGTTCTCTGCGAAAAAACAGGCGCTTGAATATCACTGTGATAGGCTGTGGTACAAATGGCTGATTACTGGAGATCGGAGTATGCGTCAAGTTAACTTTCTCTGACACTTTTAAAATTTGCTTTGTTTTTACGCAGTGAGAGCACCTTGCTTATTTGGGAGGAGATATTTTGATATCATTTTTTACTAGAAAGAAGCATTTATTCTAGACTATGTGGGAAAATTTATCAACGTAGGAAAGAAATATTTTATGGACTTACTGAAATATTGAAGCTGTGACTAATGCCAGAGATATGATTAAAAATATCCAAATTTTTCAAAGACTGGAGCTATCATTGCAAAGCAAATGAATTTGAGCCACTAATAATACCAGGCATTACCTTGTGCTGCCTCTATCTTTCTTTTTTATTTTTTGCCTCACTTGAATATGAAGATACCCTGTGTGATTGAACTATTGAGTACTGAAGAGTCAGCATTGCTGCTACATTTGAAAGAGCTACATTGAGAACTTTATTATGCACATCTGAAAAGCAAAATCGGTAATTACAAACAACTTACAGGACAGCTGAATGTAGTTAAATCATTTACTTGCAATACACCCACAATCTTAAAATGCTTTAATATATAAAAACAGATTCAGCAGCTGCAGTGCTTTTATCCAACAGGCATTCTCTCTTAAGCTTATGGAAACTCTTTTTTTTAGGAAGGTGTATATGTTCCTTTATAAGCAAAAGGTAACCACAGCTGAAATGAAATCTGTCTGCTTGATAGTTCCTTGAAGCTACTCTGATCATGGCCAATAGAGCAGAGAACTGTGTAACAAAATGCAGACAGTGTTCCCTTCATCATCTTACAAATCACTGTAGAAACTGCCTATGTGATCTTAAGTGTAGGGAACAATAAGGCTGTTATGTCATAATGAACTGTTGAAATAGCATTAAAACATACTACTATTAATGGATAAGAGAAATCTGAAGATACAAAGATAATCAGAGGTGCGTAGACATCTCTACATATCTCTCATCATGTCTACAAATGTCTGATTATCTCTGTATCTCCAGCCTTCTCTCTATATATCTGGGTTTGGAATTTTATTAAAAGTCACAAGGACCAGGACACTCACATACCTTTCACACGGGAAATGTCTGGGTAAAAAAAAGTTAGGAACATTTTTCTATGAATAGATGTTGATTCTTATTTCACAGTTTTAATGTTGAAATTTTTTGAATATCATGTACTGGTGCATTCACTGAGGGATACTTATTTCTGTTTTAAAGTCAAGCCTCTGAGCCCTTTGAAATGCGTGGTTATGCAGGAAGTAATCTGCTGGAGGCTTTGAGACTTAAAGCCCATAACCTTGGGAGATCCCACATCTGCCTTTCAACCAACAGTGTACTCTGAAGTAGAGCTGCATTAGCAGCTGTAAATTCAATCTCACTGTAGTTTAGCCACTCTATTCTTCTTCACTGGTAATTACACCACAGAAGATAACTATTTAAATGGAATCCTGTGCTACGATTACATTTTTCAAAAACTGATTACAACACACAAGACAGTTTTCAATTTAAACTTCCAAGTTTTAATTCAAAACAACTTTATAGTAACAATTTAGACCTGAGAATGTACAGACATTAAAGTGAGGCAACTTACATTGCAGTTATTTGTACTGCTTCTTTATAAATATATTTCTAGTATTTCTGAAGATTAAATTCTGCCAACCCATGACTAATCATCAGAGCTGGGTAAACATTTCATAATGAGCAAGTAATTTGAAAAACTCTGCCTTTTTAGTGAACTACCCACATGCATGTTTGAAATTTCTTAAACTAGGTCCTGATATCCAGACGTTAAATTTTACCTTACTTTACAAGTAAAACTACATGGCCATACCAAAACTCTGGTATGATGCTCTGTGAAGTAAATGTTTAGAATTGACTGCAGGGGTGATTTATTCTCCTGACCTATGCACCACATGCCCAAGAGCCAAACTCTTCTGTTTAGCCAAGAGACACAAGATCCTTACTGCATACTCCAGGCACTTGCAGATACTCTGGGAGCAATTCATAGATGCATTCGCCAAAAATTCCCAGTGATTCTAGCATTCTACTCTAGGATGAAATTCATCTAGGCTTGTATTTGGGACCAGGGAATAACTTGATATTTGCCTCAATTACTGCTGCTGGATCACTGTCTTCTGCAGTCAGGTATTCAGACCGCCAGAGTCCTAAGATGGGAGGTGATGGAGAGTTTTACAATCCAACAGTCATGGCTTGGCTGTCCTGATACATTCAGTTAAAATGTTAAACCTGGGTTCATTTCATCCATTTCTAGTTGCTAAACAGAGGGATGTAACATAAAAAAAAMCATGGCAATGAACTATAGTATTCTGTAATGTTAAGATTCAAGAAATGATTTTAAAGAGATACTTTCACTATGAAAGAGGCCTTAAAGAGTCACATTTATTGTCTTACCTGATTTTTAAAAAATATCTCTTTAGATACCATAGACAGGAATGTATTTGGTTTTACTTATATTTGATGATTGTTTTAAAAAGATGATTCAAATAAAGAAAAAGATCATTAGAGGAATGAAAAATGAAATGGTAAATACGATCAATAACAACTACTTTCTGAGAACTTCTGAAACTTTCTGAGTTTAGTCATTCATCACATTACTACATGGATAAGATCTATGCTAGCATAGTTATGAATTTATTCTCTTTTCACTTGAATCAGATTACTGACTTCAGTGGAGTATTTCTTGGTTTATACCACTGTGAAAGGAGAATTGGCTTGGTGTATCAGTTTTTACCATCTCATTGTGTGGCAATTTATTAATTGTAACTGTAGAACATTTTGTAACAGTCTGGTAGGATTAGTAATTATTTTATACCTAATCACCAAAAAAATATTTTTAAGGATTGCATATAATAATCTTCATACTGGTTAGTTAATTGTTAATAAAAAGTGGCATTTGTCCAAAAAAAGGGGAAAAAAATATTTTATTTTTATAACTATACATAGCAGAATAATGTATTATCTTTGGCTTGAGTACACTGATAGATCATTTTCTATTTATCTATGATGATATGGAGTCTCAGGTAAAAAACCAAAGAAATAAAAATTAAATAGAAGCACAATGTAAACTCAAACAGCGAGCAGCTGTTCTGTGAAAAGAATACATACAAGACCATTATCAGTAAAAAAGGTCAAGCGCTTGATTCCTTACCCTTAACRGACCAATCTGACCAGACCCATCTGTGTCAAATCCTCCAGGCAAGGATATTTTATTGTTGAATGGCATTTGTCCAGTCAGCAGTGAAATGGGTACCAGCAAGAGCCAAATAAAGCAACAGGATATCACTCATCAGATATCCTGGAGACTTCTGGCTTAGGGGCACTCCTCAGTAGGACATTTTCACCACTTGCCTGTCATAACACAGCATGCATGGGTCCATTTGTAAAATAAACACATTCATTTCAAAAACTACTCTGAGTGAAGCTGCTATTGTATATTGTAGTAGAGGATCATCATCATCAACCCCATTCAAGCAGTTTCAGGAGAATAGGGCTTTACAGGTCATATATAAAAATTTATCTTTATGGACACTTTCTTGAAGTTTCTAAAATGGCATTTTGACGAAGGATTAAAAACCATATTTTATTAAATACCAGTACCAAAGTCATCAAAACTTTAGACCTCCTAACTGTACTCCATTCTTACTCTTCAGTATGGAAGAATATTGGATGTGGAGATGAACCTATTCAACATAATTTGCTAACATGTTTACTCTCTCATTCCAACCAGAGTATTTTATAGCAGAGTATTTTCCAAGACAATTCACTGCAGATGGAAATGATTCCTGTTCACCTTGGACAGGTATTTAACATCTTCACAAAGATGTTAGAGTCAAATCCTAATTCAGCATTAGGTGTGTGCATATCTTCAACTTTTAGCACACAAGCAATGGCGTTTGGGTTGGGCTGATGATTTTGTAGGCTGATATATCCTTCCTTATTATGAACATTATTTTCTAAACTTGTTCTATGTTTCTTTAAAGAAATGTAGAATTCTGTCCAAAATAGGCTTTCAAATAGGAAAAATGAAAAGTTTGGATTCAAATGAAAGAAAACAATGGGAAAAGCTAGAAAATACAAACAGTTATTATAGTTCAATTAAGGCTGATGATCTGATCGGGAACTACTTATCGTTAAAATATTTCCTTGGTAGTCAGAAAGGTAAGGAAGAAATAAACAAGAGGAGACTTAAATGCACAGAAGTTCAGGTGCATAATGTAATTTACCTTATTAAAATCTGATTGAATTAATATGGTAAAAGATAAATAGTAAAATTAAAATAAGCTATTTTTACTATTAAAAAATAGTAAAATTCTAATTATGAATAAGACTTCCACATCATATTTAGCCATGTAATAATATTTTTATCCATTAAAAAGTTAAAAGGGACAGTGAGCAAGGTATTAGGCAGGAGTTCTCCAGTAAACCACAGAGAGGCTATGGTCATCATACTATATTTTAATACTCAAAATATTTTTTGTTCACAGCTGGKAAAAAAGTAAGTATCTATGATTCTTCTGGAAAGGAACATGCCATGCCATTACAGTGCAGTGCCTTCCTTATTTATCTAAGAACAAAGCCGAGAAGCAAACTAATTTGCCAAAAGTAAGGTGAGGAAAAGAGTTTCTTCCTCAAACTGAGGTTCCTCTGTAGCTTACCCACACAATATAAGGAAGGAGCATGAAAATGAAAGTAAAGCCAGGGCTGAAAGTTAAACTGAATACACTGATGTAAACAGAATCATTCAAAAGGATATACAGTACAGGTTTTTATTGTGAAACAGGTGTTGGTCTTCTACCATTAAAAAAACTGTGAGTTAATTATGCTACAGAGTAACGAGGATGTTAACTAAAACTTTGTTTCTATTACAGCTGATTACATAGCTTCCAGCATCCTAATAATAGTCCACCCTGAAAAATCTAAAAAATATCATATTACACAAATTATCCTCAGAACAGTTTATCTCTTTAAATAGGAACATAACAGTAGAAGTAGTTAATAAAACRAAGGAAAAAAAATCAGATAAAGCTGCCAATCTGAATGGATTCTCAGCAGTACATTATAAGCCATGCCGCCCACCCCCCCCAGTGATTCTTCTTACGACTTATTTGTTTTGTTTTCTTCCACACAGGAGCTGGATATCACAATATGCCTACAAGGAGGTCATTTAAGAGACAAATGTCCCAGCTACAGATTTCTTCCCTCCCTCCCACTAAGTATAGAGACATTATCGCCCTTACCCTATGAAAGGTAGTCTCCTATCCTACTTCACAAATATTTAATTGGGTTTATATGGGGACAGTAGTCATCTGTTAGGATGACTGTAAAGGCACAAAGTACCGGTACAGTTTGGTACTTTTTGCTAGGATTCATATAATTCTTTCAACAGATATAGAAAAGGCACTTCACTCGTCTGAGTGGCTTGTTTTATTTATTTTGAAAGCACTATATGCCTGGCACATGCCCTGTKGTCCACTGGTAGAAAGTTCTTGTCAGTTTTCTTGCTTATCCCCTCCTCAGTTCAGGATGAGTCTYAGTCACTCTTAAGGCTACAGTCCCAAAAGAATTGTCATCTAGATTCAGTACAGTAATAGGTAAGAGACATCAGAAAGGGATCCAGGAATCTGAGTGTGATGTGTTGCTCCAATAACAGCACGCAGGGAAATTTTGACATCTCCAAATGGAAGCACACTGTAGAAAGGGCCAGCTCACATCAGCTTAGCTTGTAGTTGCCTAAAACTAGCAAACAAGGAGAATGGGACTGTATTTTTAATCACAACCACTCTAAGACTGCCTGTAAGTAAATTTGATCTTCTCCTTATCAACCTTCTTGAACTTTTCTGAAAGTCAGATGCCAAAAAAAAACGCTCAAAGGCACATAAAACCATGTTCTAAAAGAAAACAAAACATATTTTTGAGCAGCATGTATCAACTATTTGTGTCGAATAATCTGGTATTGAACACACTCATTCAAAACCTGAGTGCTCTTAATGATGAGATTTAGACCACATCTCTCTCCTCAGGATGATGCTCCTCCAGAGGACAGTAGAATATATTGGAATATAACACTTTCTACTTGTAGTTGAAGTTACCTAGCAAAGAGAAAGAAACGCAAGAAGTGGACTGGATCAGAGTGAGCACAAGGTGGTTTTATAAAGAAAAGCTTTTTTACCACGTGGGTGGTCAAGTACTGAAACACGTTACCCAGAGAGTTGATGAAATCTCCATCTTTGGAGATATTCAACACTCAGCTGGACATGACCCTGTGCAACCTGCTCTAACTGGACCCAATCCGAACGGGGTGGGATTAGGGGTGGGATTTGGGGTGGAAGGAGTAGACTACATGACCTCCAGAGGTCCCTTCCAACCCAAATTGTTCTGTGATTCTAAGACTAAACATGACTCTATAGTCCATTGTTCAAGATATTTAGCTAGGAAAGAGCAATCCTGAGTTCTAATTACTGCTCTCCAATTTCTGTTTAAATTAAAATATTTAAATACAGAATATACATTCAATATAAAACTAGAAAAGGAAACAGGGCCGAAGTCTTCTCCATATCAGTGGAGTGGACTAAAGTTTTTGTCCTAATCTCTCTGGTGTAATCATTTAAGAAAGATCAAAAGTGATGTCTTAAAATAATCTAAAATGGGAAAGAAGGATGCTTGCACAGGAGATGAAGAATTCAAGTTCAAATCTCCTTCAACAGACCTGGTTATTCATACAGTTATTAATTGTTGTAGCCACTGAGTATGCAGTGAAAGGGGAAAAGTAAACTCTCCATTATTGTGCAAGACCTCATCCTGTACAGCAGTTCTAAAAAATTTTGCTGTATTTGGAAATGCAGGAAAAACAGTTAGGGCAATAGTTATTCTGAGAAACTTGATGGAATCTAGACGTGACATATGGCACTTGCTTGCTTGGCACTATCAATCTTTAAGCATCCAGAGCAGCAGAATTTTACAGAAGAAAAACTCAAAACTTGTTCCTATTACTTCGTTCATCAAGGTTACTCAGGTGTTCCTGTATTTCATTCTTCTGTACTGAAAATAAATCCAAACTATTTACCATTAACAAGTTTAATAGTTTAATTAATACCTTCCTTTAGCCCCTCAGCTCTTCTTCATTTAGCTAGTTGCTTGTTCAGCTTATTATTCTTGTATTAATCAGCAGTTTTGCCTTCCTAATTGTTTCCCATATGGCCAGTATCAAATGATAGACCCACGTTATCTGCGGCCATCATATATTTTCTCTCTGTAGAAAGCTAGTAACTTGCTCAGAGAAAACTACCAAGTCAGTCTGTCATGAACTCTCTCTAGTAAATCAGCATTACATTTTATGTTATTTTTCTATTTATCTTAATTCTGTGTGAACCTTTGCTGTATAATACATTCAAATATCTTGTATGGTATAGAAATCAGATGGCTCATATTCTGTTTCTTAAATACAGGTACTATATTGTCATTCCATTGTCATACAACAGTGTTCCTGACCTGACAAACATTTTAAACCCTTCTTACCGAATCTTTGATTTCATGTGATAGTTATTTCAGAAATCTAGTATAGCCATCACCTTCTGCCCATGCTCGAGTATATTGAGCATTTTGAATTTTCTTTCACCTGATGATGAGAATTTCTATTTCTTTAAACTCATTCCTATTAGCCATCTCATGATGTCCTCATAAAAAAATAAGAAAAAGATAACTGAATTATATTTAATATCAATGCAATATTCTCTTTGTGTGCCTCACTTCTTCAGCCTCATTCCTCATCATTCACGCATCTAACATTTTTGTTTGGTTTAATATACTTTATAAGCTATATCTCAGKTTTTTTTTAGTAATTCTACACCCCCTGGACTTCATGAAACAGCTTTCTTTGCTAATGACATATTTTGCATTCGTAAGGGATGAGAAAATTCTCAAGGAATTTAAAGGATATACAAGTTCTTTGGGGTTTAAAGTAAGTATCAAGAGTTATAATGCAATAACTCTGATTAGAATAAATCTGAGGAGCATAATCTGATTAGTATATAACCTTTCAAAACAGTGAAAAGCACTTTAAATATTTGCGACTGAAATTAATATCCAACATGCAAGATTTATATAACTGGAGTTTTATCCTATTTGTAAATATTGTTAAGGGATTTCCTAATGTTGCACAGTTTTCTTCTTAGCTCAAAACATATTGTGATTAGTATTGAAAGGAATATGACAGTTCTATTACAAAGCAAATTTTAAGGCACCAAAAAATGTTTTATTCTTCCTTAGAACAAAACCAGATATTTAAAGAAGTGAGAAAACAGAATTGTCTTTAAGCAAAACCACACTGATAGTTAGCATAATGGAAGAGACCCTGAGCAAGAACATGATAGATGCAGGACAAGTTTGTGCTCAGCCTCATTCCCATTACAATTTTTCATGCTAGGTTTCTCCAAATCAGACTGAGGAGAGACTTGAATCTAAGTTTTCTTAACTCCAGGCAAAGGTATGTACACAACAGGTTAAGCAGAATTGTTATAAGGTATGCAAGTGCCTGTCTTTCTTTTAACTGTGTATATCCCAGTGTACTCTGGGACTTGTAAATCTTCGAGGCGAGGAGACTATACATAGCCAAAGCCTAATGCTTGTAAAGCAATGTGGTTGGGAGATATAATTTATTGGTTTTGAACCGGTTCAGATTGAACCTTTTGGGTCATTTCAGCAATGAAAAATATTCCAATTATAGGTTGAACTTACTGAAAATGTAATATTTAATTTCATTTTCAGATGGAAATTAACTTTTTCCCCAAAATGAAATCTTACAGAAAATTTCAATTTTGAGAAAAATACATTTTCTCTCAGAAAATCGTTCATGTGGCGATTTCCTCATCAGCTTTAACACAAATTACTTACTAAGGTACTTTTTCCATTGAATTCAATAAGGAAATTATTAACAACAGAATTGTTACAATTTCTCAACTACTTTTTTTCCATTACTTCCTCTGCTGACCTTTGAACATGTCTATATTTTTTTGCCACCTAATATTATTTATTTGTATTACAGTGGTGTCTACAAGTTTCAAAGTGAAACTGAACTTGCATTGTGTTGGACACTTTACTGCTGTACAAAAGGAATACTGGGTTTGGAAAGTTACTCTTTATATGGCAAAGGCAAAAGATGGTCAGGAAAGTAGGCACAGAAGACTTGCTAATCACCTGCAGAGTCTCTGGCAGTAGAGGGTAGAGAAACCAGGTCAGGGAATCAGTGTAATATTCAATAGACTACACTTTACTATTTGTAATGCTGTTTCTTGGCACAGAGAATGTGCACTACCACTGGTCCTAGCTGCTAATTCTTTACTTTTGCCAGTGCTGAAGTGCCCAGACACGGTTGAATTCATTTCCAACACAGAAACTTTTTGCCTTTTTTGAAAGAACTTCAATTAGAAGGAAAAGCAAACAATAAATATAAAAAATTCCACTCCACGAGAGTCAGAGGTAAGGCTCAGATTGACATGAATAGACACAGTTGGGTCAACACCCAGTGCTTTGGAAAAATCTCACTTTTCAGATGGTGTGCGAACAAAGGAAAATTTTGTTTCTAAACTGTTAAGTAGTGAATCACAACAAAAATGAAAGAAAAAAAGAGACAAAAGCAGTCTAATCAAAACCAAAAGGCATTTTATGAACAAAATTGAGTGGATCTGTTTAAAACAAAGTTTATAATTTCAGTAATTGTGCTCTGGAACATGTTTATATTTCTGTTGATATGCGGCTTCAGTGATGTGCAGCTGAGTGTCACTGTGCTGACCTATGTTGAGAGGATGGTAAGGAAGCATTTGATACAAACCACTTCAGGCTTTTGTTATCCATCCTTCCCATAAAACTCCAACAGGAAAGACTCTGAAGTTTTCAAATGCAGTAACTAAAGTGGAAATGGAAACCTACTGTTCAGTTCTTATTGACTAAGATGATGTAGATTCAATGTATCAACGGAAAAAGGTTATAGTGTTGTCAGGAGTGCAATGGTTAACATTCACAAAAGTTCCTAAATTGTATACTACTTAAAAGAAGAATAAAATGCAGTTGTTGTGAAACCCCACATCCCTAATCATTTTAGAGAGATTTTGATTTGTAATACTTGCCGCTGTCTTAATGATAACATAATGACAACAATAGAAGTGTAAAAATGTGTTTCTAGTGGTCTGTATGTTCTTGGTAAGTCTGTAAAAATTTAATATAAATAGAGCTTACCAAGACACCTGGGCAGGAAAAGTCTCTGAACCTGTAACTTGCACCCTGCACTTTCTAGCCTCTTTGTCTCCCTTTGCGTTTGCTGCAGTAGTCCTTCTTGGTAAATATTGGTAGCTCCAACATATTTACTCTGTCTGCATCCTCTCATCCCTCCCTAAACAAAGTATCATATAGAGATTTAGTGTCTGTGTGTTTGGTTGTGACCTACTGTGTTACATACATTAATCTGTAAGAAATGCAACTGTTGCAAAGCTGTCTCTTCTAAGAGTAGTCTGAGTCTCTGTACTACAGTGCAGCCTGCAACATTGGCTTGTTCATAAATGTAGCTGAGCTAGATTTCATCTAGTTAGGTCAAGTACTGATAGCCTGAGCAGGATAAGCTTTGGTGAGGGCTTTGTAAGTCTAACCTGGATCCTGGGAACAGGTTCTTTGGTTGAAACCTGTCTCTCTGTTAACTTATTACTGTTGGTACCACTTTGTATAAGCTCAGCTACTGAGCGTGGTGTCTGAACCTTCATAACAATATTGTGTTACAGGGCATAGTTAACTGATAATTGCATTATTTTCTCCAACCTTTTCACCTGATGCAGCAGAGAAGACATATGCATGACTGTCTCCAACCCATTATCATGAAAAGAGAAAGATAAAAGAAAGCAAGAGAAGCACTCAAACTTTTATGATTTGATTTTTATTAAAACTACTTTATGGAGCTTGACCATCTTCTTAACTTCAGAAGATTATTGTTTTATGTATAAACAAAGATTTGCGAAGAGCAATGAAATGATGGAATAATACTAGCTCATTCAGTTAATCAAGCTGTGAACACTGTTATTTCAGGTAGAAATCAGTGTTTTCTGATGTTTAGATTTTTTGATTGTCACAAATGTATCTTTGTCTTTGCTTCTACAAATGAGACAATCTAACAGAGTAAAAATTGAATTTTTGAGTAAATTTGATTATGGTTATTTCCATAATTATCCATGAGCATCTTACAAAACACAAACACATATGATCAAAACAATGAAGTCTATATGTGGAAATTCTTTAAAAAATTATTTTACATAATTTTAAATTAAGGACAAATATACAAAGTAGCTAGTTCACAGTGAGTCCAAACATAAGCAAGTTTTTTTGTAAATTCCTGGTATAAAAAAATAAGCAGGTGGAGTTGTAGCATGAAATCATCAACTTATATTTCAATTCAAAGTGGCCAAATGATTAGTTCAAAGATTTAATARAATGTACATAAATAAACTAAAACGGCACAGTCAAATTTCCATAAGATCCTGTAAGTTCCTGAAGTATTCAAGATCTCTGCAAAATTTGGTTGAATAAGATAGCATCTTTGAAAATCATTAGCTGGGGATAAACCAAATATCACATAAGCCCTTTTTTCCCTAAGAAAAGGAACTTAATAAATGCTATCTGATGTTACCTTGTGCAGGATTTTGTGTTTCTGTTTAGAGTACTTACTTAGGTGAAGCAAGATGACAATTAAAAGCAAGTCCAGTAGCAGCAACTGAGACAGATAAAAAAGTGGATTTTTTATGTATGCAGCTCTACAATTTTTGCTGTAAAGATCTGATCTCTTAAGAGGAAATTTTTCTGTTCACAGTTGAAGCTAGGAACTTACATTTATGACATCAAGCTGTTCTAATCTTTGTTCTCATTGTAGTATGCTTTTGAAAATGAACTATTTTACATGTCCTGTGTATTAAATTGAAGAACTAATAAAACATTAAGATTTTTCGTTTTTTTAATTCCTGAAAGTTGTGTGCTTGCATTGTATATTTCATGCATAATAGGTAATAGGTGTGTTTTTTTCTTTTGCAAAGTCAAGTAGGACACCATAGGGAACAGCAGACTTTTTTTAAAGCTAAGAGATTTTTCAAGTAATTTAACCACATACAGACTTCTTGCACATGGGTGAAATTTCACTCTCRTTTAGCAATACCGAGAACCTTTTCTGACCTTGGGACTCAAAAGAACAACATGTGCATGGAGGGGAAAGAGGCAAACCTTATTATCTAAAGGCTCAGAAGAAAGTTTTTTTGTGGAAGACACAGAGCACCTTTGGATGGGACTACATGAATCCTTTCTGAATAGAGGAGTGTTTTTTTTTTATCCTGCTGGTAATGCATAAGATGTGTCAACAAATTAAGGAGGTTCTTCTTTTCTTCTTCTTTTCTTCATATCTTTTTCTTTTTTTTCTTTCCATAGGAAGCATAGAAAATTGTGTTCTAAAAATTAAAACGTTCAGGTAATATCAAAATTAAGTACAGAAAGGTTAGCAAATGCCAGAGCTGCAGTCCCTCATGCAAGCTAAATTCATTAGCAGTGTGCATGCGTGCTAAGACAGACATTATTTTTTCATGAGACTTTCAAGGTTAAGTTATGGAAAGAAATATTCTGAAATCAGAAGTTGAAACTTGTAATTTGAAAATGTCAAAACAAAAACTTTCAGCTACATACATTAAGAAATATTAACCAAACATAACCTGAGGTAAAAGATAGGTTGAGTTGATCAAAACTGAATACACAAAATATCTCCCAGCTCTCAGAGGCATCTCTGCACCATGACTCAGAAATGATGAAAGCCTAAGTTTTGTCACTAAGACAGTTAAACTGAGTTTTCAGTCCTTCCTCAAATACCAAGTTTTTTTCTGGTTTATAATTTAACTCTGACAATGAGTGTTTGACTTGAAAAATGCAAGTCTTTTTTCTGTAGATTTTTTTTTTTTTTTTGCATGAAACAATATATATTTATGTGTGTAATAAATATGGGAAGTAAGTCATATGCTGAATACTATCATGATCTGGCTGTGTTATGAGGTTGTATGCATTAGCCCTTATATCAGTTTAATATGTTCTGTAGTTTTATTGGTCAAGGATTCTCTTGTTTAGGAGCGATTGCAGTCTCAGCATATTTTACAAGGTGGTTGAAGTAAAAAAATACTTTATCTAATCAGCTTCAGATTGTTCCTACTACACTTTCAAAAGAAATTTGTCTGCTATTTTATATATTTTATGAGCTGATAAATATTTTTTTCAAATTCTGTTCTGCTCACAGAATAATTATTTTGCATTTTTCACATAGTACTTTTTACTGACTTAAGGGAGGTAGCCTAGACACCTTTAATGGTTGCTGCCAGATGTTGTGAACCATCTGAAAAAGAAATAAATACCAGCACATTTCAAGGTTTCCTTGAAAGAGGTTATTAACAGGGATACAGGGAAATGTATAGAGGTTTGGCCACAGGGCAATGCAAAGGCAGTAAATTCACTCTGTTTTTGCACTTGGAAAGACAATGAATCAGGAATAAATTTTGAATACTGTCAAAGGTTTCAGATCTTTCAGGTCTTACAATGACTTCCGTTCTATACTTCACTTTCTGCTACTTCTGGTTTGCAGAAAGTAATGGTACCTTGTGAGCTATAAGTCACTGAGAGAGAACAACATATATGGAGTAAAGGAAGAAATTACCCTTCAAAGCTACTGGAAAGGATATCACTTCAAAAGAAGGCCCAAAGGGTTAAGCTTTTCACTTCATTAAGTTTAAGCTGTTCCCTGCCTGAAACCTTGCAAATTTCTGGTAAGAGTTGTAAAAAACAGGTGTTTGTTCTAAAACTACCCTACCATAGCAGTGAATATTTCCCAGATAAAAATTAATGAAGGGAAAACTCATAAATGTGTCAGAAGAAGATAATTATTATTTCAGATATAAGCCAGATGCTCTCCATTGCAAATCAAGAAGGAGTAGGAGTTGCAGTTTACAAAAGACTTCTCCAATCATGAAAAGGAAGAGTCTTCACTGGTGGACTCTAGGTAGCACAAATATAACCAAGAAAGATCCCACCCACTTCTAGGATGTTACACTGTGAAATGAAAGAACTTATTGGTATGGCATTCATATGAGTATGCTGACATCTTGGCACATGGATTCTCAAGTAGCTCCCTAAATTTGCTTCAGATCATGTTGCTTACCGTTCTTTGAACCAGACACGTATTAGCTAGGTTAGAGCCCCTCAACAGCTTGTAACTCTAGTCATTCTGGATAAATTTTATTTCCATCATAAAACCCCAGAAAAGTTAAGTTTTATTCAGACAATTTTGATCCAAGTGCAAACAATACGCATTTTGATTCTTTATGGATATTTGTATTTGCATAGTCAGAATTTTTGGAAACAAAAGATTATGTAGTGAATTGTAACCACAGAGTGTACAATTTATTTATTATTATGGCACTGGAGACCAGCTTGATGATCAATCTCTTCACTGTCCCACCCAGTCCATCTACATGAAATTTTTAAGCTTGAAGTACACATTAGAGCAAATACCAAAAGAAAGCAAAAGAAAGTGGTCTTTTTTTGGATTCCCTTTGTGTCTTTTCCTTATTGTCCCCACGTACATGTTCTTCTGAAGTTGGCATTTTTTTCTGGTTTTCCATTTCCATAAACACCATTGCCTGTGTCTTGCAGCACCATGCAAAACCCCAAGTCTGCCCCAGTAATACTTCATGGTCATCCCGTTGGGCTGGAGCAGGATCAGGGGCCTCTCACTCCAGCTCACTGGACTGGGCTCTTCTTTGCAAGTGACATGGTTTGCACCAAGGGCCCCTTGGTGCCCTCCTAGAAGGGGTCTGTAGCCCTTGGGCATGTTCCAACTTGTCCATGCCCCCCGTCCCCCGTTGGCACCCATCCACCCTCTTGAAGTTCCCACACCCCAGACATGCCATGGCTTGTTCTGCAGCCTGGTAAAGTGGGGATCCCAAACTGGTCTTTTACTTTTGTTTAGTTACCTTCTATTCATATTTAAACTTTAATTATTCATTCCATTAGCTCTTATTAAGAATGTTTTAGCCATTTTGTATCTATGTTTTTATGGCTATATATATTTAATTTCGACAGTGTGTGTATATATATAAAAAACCCATATATTTGTACATATATAGACTTGTATATATATGTAAATGGTGTATCTATGTATAAATACATATATTTACATATTTGTACACTCCTTTCTGTATACTATATATGTATATAGTGTATGTATTGTATATATTGTATATAGGTGTATACATTTTTACATCTGAGCACTTCCTGATCCAAAGGAAGTGGGCAGCCAATCACACAGCCTGAGAACATGTGGGTATGATGGTGTCAAGAAATGGTCATCATCCAATACAGAGCAGTATGATGTTTAACGAAGTGACAGCTGCCTGCCATAAAATGGTGGCACCTTGACCTAAAATGATGGCCCAAACAAAATGGCAGTCCCCTGTGTATACAGAGGAAGGGCCTTCCGGGTCTGATGTACTTCCTGTTAAACTGGTAGTAGGTGTCTGGTCCTGCCAGCCAATCACAACAGACCACGTGACTGGAAAAAGGGAGTGACTTTCAGGGCAAATGGCTGCTGGGAGGGAGGCAGGACTTCTGGTGGAAGCTGGGGGCGGGGCACCTGTCACTTCTTATCTCGTATGTTCGTGGTACCTACGCTAGTCACACCCTTGTTTCCAACTAGCCCTGGCCTCAGTCTGTGCGCTGGACAGGCAGAGCAGAACTGGGTCCTTACTGCATTCATTGGCAGTAAGTGATGTCTCTTTTGACTGTAAATAAAATTATAATGGTTCTCATCTGCTTCCTAGCGCTGTTCACGTTGTCAATGTTCTGCGTCCTAAGGGGATGTGGCCTACCTAGATTTCACATCAAACTGGCAAAGAAAACAGCACTTGCACTGACAGTGTTGATGTTATTTCTGCCCTGGAGATGTGAATTTCAATCTAGTGGAGTTCCTGCCACTTTCCCTATGAACATTACCGTCAGTTAAGCATGGTAAGAAGGCATGTCAAGCAACTGAAACATAGCAGGAGTGGTATAACTGCAGTTTCTTGGACTTTTGAAAGGCTGCCAGGAAGATTTTCTCTTTCCAGAGTATATTAACTCAAAATAATATTTTTAAATTGTTCATGATAGGATTTATTCTCTATTCATTATACTTGTAATTCTTCCATTGACAGTAATAGGAATTTGCATAGGTATAAGGGAATAAAATAAGGTCTTGTATTCTGCTTTCCTTTTCTGTTCAGTACAATGTTTCCACTGTAAGGAGGAAAGAGATTTCATTTTTAAGAAGAAATATTTGTTTTCAGGAGGAAGCAATATGTTTCACTTACAATTTCCATTCTTAGTATTGTTTAGCAGTGTACCGTATGTATAAGTGTCGTGGCTTAACCCTGGCCAGCACCTAAACACCACGCAGCCGCTCGCTCACACCCCGCCTCCGGTGGGATGGGGGAGAGAATCAGGAGGGCACAAGTAGGAAAACTCACGGGTTGAGACAAAAACAGTTTAATAATTGAAATAAAACAAAGTAGAACAGTAATAATAACAGTGATAACAACAACAACAACAACAACATACAAAGCAGGCGATGCACAATGCAACTGCTCACCACCCACCGAACCGACGCGTTGCCCAGTATACGAGAGCCCGTCCTGTGATGCCAGAGCCCCCCTGCACACTTAGTTTTTATACTGAGCATGACGTTACATGGTATGGAATACCCCATTGGCCAGCTGGGTCAACCACCCCGGCTATGCTCCCCCCGCCAGCTTCCTGTGCACCTGGCAGGGCATGGGAGGCCGAAAAGTCCCTGGTGCAAGCACCACCCAGCAGCACCTAAAACATCAATGGGCCATCAACACTCCTATTATACCAAACCCAAAACACAGCACACCCTCCCCAGCTACTGGGAAGAAAGTTAACTCTGTCCCAGCCGGAACCAGGACARTATCCACCCCTTATTCTATACCATCTACGTCATGCCCAGGTCTCACATTTTCCAATACATTCCAATTAATCATCATCATTTTTCCTGCCCTTCGATATATACACAGATGTCATTCCCTTAGTCTATGGGCCATCCCTCTAAAATGTCCATTAAGTTCATTTAGTCCATGACTTTCGGGCTCCATCTGTCATAGCAGTCTTTCAGGGCAGGAGAGATGGTGTGTGGTGTTGGATTGTTGCATCCTGAAGCCAGTTCTGGTTCCATTATCRCTGCGCTCGTCTGGTTTTCTCATCGTTGCACTTTGCTCGGTTTCATCAGAGTTCCTTCTTCATTAATCTGGGTGATTCTTACTGCAACACCTTTGATATGACATACAGCATTATATAGCAATTAACATCATACAATTCAGTTCATTGGCTATTTTCACCCAAAATTAAATCTTCTTGAGGTACACATCGGACTTCCCCATCCTTTCACATTACCCATCAAGTGCACCCAGGTCCTTGAGCAAAAGCAATCCCACGAATGGGTTTTCCCTTGCCTGAGGCAGGACTAACCCAGACTGTCTTCCCCAGCATATTTTTAATGTGCACTACAGGGACTCTATCCCCATCTACAGTACGTAAGGGTTTTGACTGGGCAGGGCCAGCTCGGGTGACAGATCCCCTAGTGTTGACTAACCAGGTGGCTTTTGCTAAATGTGTATCCCAATGCTTGAATGTCCCACCACCCATTGCTTTCAGCGTAGTTTTTAGTAGTCCATTGTATCGTTCGATTTTCCCGGAGGCTGGTGCATGATAGGGGATGTGATACACCCACTCAATGCCGTGCTCTTTGGCCCAGATGTCTATGAGGGTGTTTCAGAAATGGGTCCTGTTGTCTGACTCAATTCTTTCTGGGGTGCCATGTCGCCATAGCACTTGCTTTTCAAGGCCCAGGATAGTGTTCCAGGTGGTGGCATGGGGCACGGGATATGTTTCCAGCCATCCGGTGGTTGCCTCCACCATGGTGAGCACATAGCGCTTGCCTTGGTGGGTTTGTGGGAGTGTGATATAATCGATCTGCCAGGCCTCCCCATATTTATATTTCAGCCATCGTCCTCCATACCAAAGAGGCTTTACTCGCTTGGCTTGCTTGATGGCAGCGCATGTTTCACATTCATGGATAACCTGTGCAATAGCGTCCATGGYCAAGTCCACCCCTCCATCTCGAGCCCATCTATATGTTGCATCTCTTCCTTGATGACCTGAGGTGTTATGGGCCCACCGAGCTATAAATAATTCACCCTTATGTTGCCAGTCCAGATCCACCTGAGCCACTTCAATCTTAGCAGCCTGATCCACCTGCTGGTTGTTTTGATGTTCTTCAGTGGCCCGACTCTTGGGTACGTGAGCATCTACGTGATGCACTTTTACAACCAGGTTCTCTACCCGGGCAGCGATATCTTGCCACAATGCGGCAGCCCAGATAGGTTTACCTCTGCGCTGCCAGTTGTTCTGCTTCCATTGCTGCAACCACCCCCACAGGGCATTTGCCACCATCCATGAGTCAGTGTAAAGTACGGGCCATTTTTCTCGTTCGGCAATATCCAAAGCCAGCTGGATGGCTTTCACCTCTGCAAACTGACTCGATTCACCTTCTCCTTCAGCAGTTTCTGCGACTTGTCGTATAGGACTCCACACAGCAGCCTTCCACCTCCGATGCTTTCCCACAAGATGACAGGACCCATCAGTGAACAGGGCACATTGCTTCTCATTTTCTGGTAGTTTATTATACAGTGGGGCCTCCTCAGCACGTGTCATCTCCTCCTCTGGGGACATTCCAAATTCTTTGCCTTCTGGCCATTTCGTGATCACTTCCAAGATTCCTGGGCGACTGGGGTTTCCTATTCGGGCCCGTTGTGTGATCAGCGCGACCCACTTACTCCACGTAGCATCAGTTGCATGATGTGTAGAGGGGACCCTCTCACTGAACATCCAGCCCAGCACCAGCAGTCGGGATGCCAGGAGGAGCTGTGCTTCAGTACCAACTACTTCTGAAGCAGCTCGAACCCCTTCATATGCTGCCAATATCTCCTTCTCAGTTGGAGTATAGTGGGCCTTGGATCCTCTGTATCCCCGACTCCAAAACGCCAGGGGTTGACCTCGAGTCTCCCCTGGTGCTTTCTGCCAGAGGCTCCAGGTAGGGCCATTCTCCCCGGCTGCAGTGTAGAGCACGTTTTTTACATCTTGTCCAGCCCGGACTGGCCCAAGGGCTACCGCCTGAACTATCTCCCGTTTAATTTGTTCAAAGGCTTGTTGTTGCTTAGGGCCCCATTCAAAGTTGTTCTTCTTCCGGGTCACTTGATAGAGAGGGCTTACAATCACACTGTAATCTGGAATATGCATCCTCCAAAAACCCACAATGCCTAAGGCGGCTTGTGTTTCCTTTTTGCTAGCTGGTGGAGACATGGCTGTTATTTTATTGATCACATCCATKRGGATGTGACGAYRYCCATCTTGCCATTTTATTCCTAAAAACTGGATCTCTTGTGCAGGTCCCTTGACCTTACTTTGTTTTATGGCAAAACCAGCCTTCAGAAGGATTTGGAYTATYYTCTYCCCTTTCTCAAAAACTTCTTCTGCTGTGTTGCCCTATACGATGATGTCATCAATGTACTGCAGGTGTTCCGGAGCCTCACTCTGCTCCAGTGCGTTGTGGATCAGTCCATGGCAAATGGTGGGGCTGCGTTTCCACCCCTGGGGCAGTYGATTCCAGGTGTACTGGACGCCCCTCCACATGAAAGCAAACTGTGGCCTGCACTCTGCCACCAAAGGGATTGAGAAAAACGCATTAGCAATAACAATGGTGGCATACCACTTGGCTGCCTTTGACTCCAGTTTATATTGAAGTTCTAGCATGTCCGGCACGGCAGCACTCAATGGC